>KL647298.1:215664-433069 GCA_000727475.1 Sarcocystis neurona
AGATACATATATACATACATATATATATATATATGAGAGAGAGAGAAAGAAAGGCACAGATACATATATTCATATATATATATATGAGAGAGAGAGAAAGGCACAGATACATATATACATACATATATATATATGAGAGAGAGAGAAAGGCACAGATACATATATACATATATATATATATATGTAAAGAGAGAGAGAGGTACAAATACATATATATATGTATATATAGCGAGAGGGAGGTACAAGCATATGTGTATGTATATATATATATATATATATGAGAGAGAGAGAAAGGTACAGATATATATATACATACACATATATAGAGAGAGGTACAAATACATATATACATATATATATATATATATATGTATATAGAGAGAGAACGGGACAGGGAATGCACGTGTATATATATATATATATATATGTAGAGGGAGAGAGAGAGGTACAGCTACATACGTATATACACACATACGTATAGAGAGAGAAGGGAGAAAGAAAGAGGCACAGATATATAGACAATTTCATTGGGGAACAATATAAAGTCAAATTTGCATTTTATACACTAATGCATATTCACATTTTACCTATATATTTATGTAATCCACATCCAACATATATATATATATATATGTACACACACTTATATACAGCAATATACATATATATACATATATATATATATACATATGTATACATATGTACAGTCTCGTATATACAGCAACATACATATATATATATATGTCCAGAATAAAACATATATACATTCGAACAGTAATACACAATTATATTCATGTGAACAATTACATATATATACATATAGGCAGTGTGGTGCGTATATATATATATATGTGTGTACACGCAGACACACTGCTTATATGTATAGACAACATACTATATATATGGACACATACATATATGAATATGTATAGTTTTACGTAATTTGAGTCATACAGTATGTGTGAAGATGAGAAAAAGATGCCACACGTGTATGTCTCTGTCTCGTCTCCACATGTGTATAAGTAGCTAAAGAGACGCGCACGAGCTTCTCCGGAAGAAATTTTTCCTGCATGCGTTTCCCCGGTTCCCCTGCCGCGGGGCCGCCAACGGGCAGAGAACCTCCGCACACCTCTGCGTAGCTCTCTATTTGTTGGTGAGTAGCTAGCCACGCATGCAGGGCACAACAGAAAGATGTAGTAAATCCAGCTGCTGTTGCGCGCGCCTCGGCTGCTGCGTCACCCGCGACAAGGCACCCGCGTATCTCTCCAGCAGCAGCACCAGCAAATGCCGTCTGAGTATGTCAATAGATGCACACGTATGCGGAGAAGGAGACAGAGAGACAGAGCGAGAAGCCCACTACCTATATCTATGTATACACATATTCTACATGCGTACGTCTACACACACATATAACAGTACAACGCATATACATCAATATATAGGCGTGCAGATCAATCTACACATGGACAGAGAGGAACAGAGACACAGTGAGACGGAGACAGAGAGACGGAGACAGAGAGACAGGGGCAATTAGACTATCTATCCACGTGTATACATGTACTGCAGACGTACGTATCTGCGCACATACACATATAAAGCGGCAATGCATGCATATATATGTATGTGGAGAGACAGAGAAAGAAAGTCTACTATCTATCTATGTGTACACACATACTACATATATGTGAAAGTATATTGCGTAGGTTCCTACGTACATGGATACGCATACACAAAAAGTGGTGCACTGCATACAACTATCAATACACATATAGAGAGAGAAGTACACCGCTCATCTATCACAGGATCAATATATATACAGACGTGCTGGCACACATGCACCTGCATATCAGCGTCGAACACGAATAGATGAACGAGACACAGAGGCGTGCAGCCTCCCCATTCACAGAAAAGCACCAGTCGCAGCAATACTTCGGAAAACACATGTTCACATATATATATGTATACGTAGATATAGAGATAGAGCCATACGTATATATATAGTAGGATATAGATATAGCTCGATAGATAGAAGGAGTCACACACATATATATATAGGTGTATATTCCAATATATATAGAGAGAGAAAGGATAGATATAGACATAGATACAGAGACAGCCACGTATGTATGTATATATATAGATGTAGATATACAGATGTAGACGGATGGACGGCCACCTATATATATGTGTATTCTCAGACAGATGTCTACAATTTGTAGGTGGGCGAAAATGTAGAGTGAAGTGTAGGAGAAAGTCCTCTGCGTCGAAGAAGGGACGCAACAATTACCTCCCCGTGTGTGTTCCGCTCTGCGCCTGGCGGCGTTGCCCCTGCGACCCGTGCCGGAGACATCACGCAGCTCGAGTGATGCGGACTGGCAGAAGAAACGACTAAAAGGAAGCAAAAGGGAAGAAGATGAAGAAGAGAAAAGGGAGGTTAGCAGCGAGAAGAAAAAGGGAGACGAGGATGCCCCCCTCGGAGACACAACAGGGAGAGGACTGCGAGGCAGCAGCAGAGACGGCGGAGGAGGAGACGAAGACGGGCAGGAACCCGAAGAAGAAACCGAAGAAGAAGTCGAAGAAGAAGTCGACGAAGAAGCCGAAGAAGAAAAGGCAGATATCGCAGCAGCAAACGAATAAGTGGGGAGAGCAGGAAGAGAGGCGGGGAAGGGAGACGGGGAGATACTCGCGAAAGGAGGAGACACGACACGGAGGAGACGGGCAGCGAGAAGTTGCTGCGGAGGAGACGAACGGAGACGCGTCTCACCTTCCCGAATGCAGAGGCGACCTTCCTGATCTGCTCGACCAAGTCAGCAGGAATTTCGTTCTTGCTGAAGCGGTCGAGGCTGCTGATGATATCGTCGCACGACAGCCCGATGCTGATGCCTGCGTACAGCGAGAAGATGGTGAGCTGCGGGGAGAAGAACAGACACAGAGAGCCGGCAGGAGACCGCAGCAAAGAGCCGGGACAGAAAGCGAGGCGGAAATGAGACACGGGCGGACGGAGACACGAGAACAGCAGCAGCAGCAGAAGCTGTCAGCTGGGAGACGCAGAGGAAAGGACGGACAGCCAGAAAAGGCGGAGGAAAGGGACGGGAACAGAAGGTGGAAACTGAGACGGAGACGGAGAGACGCAGGAGAGGGGCAGTCAGACAGCGTGGAGGGTCTGTGCGCGGGGAGGGGGAGAAGGCCGCGACGGGGTGTGGGGAAGAGGGGAAAGGGAGGAGGCGGAGAAGACGACGAGGGGAAGTGATCAAACGAGAAGCACGAAGAAGAAGGGAAGGAAAGGAAGAGAAACGCGACGCACACACGACCTGTGCAGTTCAAAGCGTACCGTCTTCGCAGCAACACCAGCAGCGCAGCAGATTGCTGCGACAGCAGCATCAGAAGAAAAGAACTGCAGCAGCAGCAGCAGCATGAGAGGAGAACTGCAGCAGCAGCTGCAGCGGAGAGGGGAACTGCAGCAGCCGCAGCGGCACCAGGAGAGAAGTGCACCAGCAGCAAGAGGCGAAAAGAACTGCAGCAGCAGCAGCACCAGGGAAAGTGAATTGCATGCGTTGCTACTTCTCATGCAGCAGCAACGCATGCGAAGCACAGCAGCCGGGGCAGCAGAGGAGGAGGAGAAGGGGCACAGCAACACGTGCCGCACCAGCGGGGAGCTGTGGCGGCGAGAGCAGAGGCCGGAGGAGGAGCAGCAGCGGCAGCAGCACAGGAGACTGCGAAGCACACGCAACGCAGAAACAGCAGCAAGCGGACATTCTCGATCGGGAGACAAGGACGCTCCAGCAGCACGAGCAGCAGCAGGCGACTGGCGTGCGCACGAGCAGCAGCAGCAGCAGCGAAAAGAGAAACGTTCTGCAACGGATGAGCTGGGGCAGGAGAAAGAGTGCGTCATCTCACGCGTGCGCGCCACAGCAGCAGCAGCAGAAGCAGCAGCAGCAGAAGCAGCAGACGCATTAGCAGCAGACGCATTAGCAGCAGCAGGAGCAGCAGATGCACCAGCAGGCGCAGCCACAGCAGCAGGAGCAGGAGCCGCAGCAGCAGCACCAGGAGCAGCACCAAGAGCAGGAGCAGCAGAAGAAGCAGCAACAGCAGCGCCAGGAGCAGGGGAAGGAGCAGCAGGAGCAGCACCAGGAGCAGGAGCAGCAGCAGATGCAGCAGGAGCGGGAGCAGCAGCAGGAGCGAGAGCAGCAGCAGGAGCAGCAGCAGCAGGAGGAAGAGGATCAGCAGCAGAGAGTGTACGTGAGGCAAGAGGGAGCAGCAGCAGTTGTGAGAGAGATAGGTGGTCCATGGCGTGTGACGAAAAGACCACGACATATACGAATAAGCCAGCTGCTGCAGGGCGTCCGTTTACCTGGAACTCATGGAGAAATTCGCCTCTGCAGAGCGGTTCGGCAACATTAAGAAGCAGCTCGCTAGCAGGTCTGCTGCCTTTGTTGAAAGTCTCAAGCAAGACGCAGCCATCCTGGCAGACCCAGATGGGCTTGCATGCGTGGTCCTGCTTTAACGGAAGCGCCGAATAATTCCGTAGTCCCCCGCTCCCCAACACGACGCTGTCAGCAGTCAACGGAAGGCTGCCGTATGCTGCTTCCTCTTCCTTCACTCTTCCTGCGCCTCCTCTCGGTGCTGCTGCTGCTCCCGCTGTTGGTCCTGCTGTTGCTCCTGCTGTTGCTCCTGCTGTAGGGCCGCCGCCGCCACCACCTGCTGCGCCGGCCTGCGGCGTCAGTGCGGGTGCTGGCGACAAAAGAGGTGGTGGAAGGGCGCGGAGCGAAGAAGAAGAAGCGGATGGGAAGGAGAAGCCGGCGCTCTCTGAGCTGCCGCTCGACGTGTGATGGAACGCAGCTCGGGGCTGTTGTTGGTGCTGCAACAAGACGGAAGGCGTTGGTGCTGCAGTTGCTGCTGCTGCGGGTGGGCTGCCGGCACCCACGAGGCTGCCGCCGCTGCCACTTCTGTAGTAGAGACCGCTCTGCTGCACGCTGTAGCAACTCTGGTCCAAACGCGCCTGCAGCAGATGCTGCTGCTGCTGCAGGTGCTGCTGCTGCAGGTGCTGCTGCTGCAGGTGCTGCTGCTGCAGGTGCTGCTGCTGCAGGTGCTGCTGCTGCAAGTGTTGCTGCTGCTGCTGTTGCAGAGGCAGCAAATGCGTGGCAGCGGCCGGCTGCTGCTGCTGCTGGAGAAGTATCTGCTGCTGGTGGAAATGGTGTTGCTGCTGTTGAAGCTGCTGCTGTTGAAGTAGCTGCTGCTGCAGCAGGAAGTCGTGCTGTGGGGGCGGGATGGAGAGAGTGAGTGGCTGTGGCGCTGCTGCCGACTGATGCTTCTTTTTACTTTTGCGAGAGGAGGAAGAGAGAGAAGAAGGAAGCCACAGGTCGTCGTCTTCTCCATCTACACGCTCCTCCTTCTTGACGCGTGGGAAAGCCTGCTGTGGCGTGTCTCCTCCTGGGCTGCGACGCTTACGCGAGAGGGAGGATGCAGCAGCAGCAGCAGCCGGCCAGCATTGCCCCGCCGTCCCTCCTCCACCTCGTCCACCCACGAAGTTCTCCATACCATGCTGACACAGAAGAAAGAGAGAAGAAGCAGCAGCAGGCAACACAGCGGTCAGCCCGGTCAACAGCAGCAGCAGCAGGAGCGGCGCAAGAGCAGCAGGAGCTGCTGCAGTAGCGGCATCACCAGATGCGAGGGGGCAAGACGGGCAGCAGCACGAGCGCGCAGTGTGTAACTTTTACAGCAGGTGGAGAGGAGAAAGAAGCAGCAGCAGCAGAAGAGGAAGCTCGAGCAGAAGCTGCAGGACGCGTGGGGGAGCGGCAGCGCGACTGCCACCAACAAGAAGCAGCAGCACCAGCCGCAAACGCATCATCCGCAGCATCAGCAGCAGCCGTGCTGCAGGAGGATCTCTGCCGGCGGCAACGTGGCACTGCAGCACCACGAGCAAAGTTAAGCGCAGCAGGAAGTGCACCCCGGGACAGGAATAAGAAAGAGTTTGAACAGGAACAGCAACCAAAGCAGCAGCAGCAGCAACCCCAGCAGCAGGAGATGCAGCAAAAATGATAGTGAAAGACCAGCTGCAGCAGCACAGAGCCCGCAGGGAGCACGTGAACCTACACCACTGGTGCTGCTGGCCGTCCTGTTCTGCTGCTGATGCTGTTCTTGTGGTGCAGAGGGCAAACCTGCTGCTGCGGGCGTAGTTCCGGCAGCTGCTGCTGTTGCTGCCCTGTGCAGCAACGCCGCAGCACGCGATAGTATTAGTGAGCGGCCGAACACCGGAGAAGGAAGCACAGAAGGAGCGGCAAAAGACGACGAAGGGGACGGCAAAGAAAAGGAGGGAGACTAAGATGAAGAAAAGCACAAAAACAGCGAAGGCTGTGCCACTGTGCGTGTCGCGCGGAAGTTTTCTTCGTGTCGCGTGGAAACTTCCGAAAGCAACCGTAGAGCCGAGAACCGAGGAAGTAGAGGGGCGAGGCAGGACAAGATTGAAGGAGAGAAAGAAGACTGGAAGGAAAAAGTTCGAACACAAGCAAGTAATGATTATTGTCGGCACTTGTCCTGCAACCTTCGCCTCGCGCTGCTGCTGCCACTGGCAGGGAGCTCGTACGGTCGCGGTCGATACTCGCTCGTTTGACTCCTGCAGGGGAGATGCGACGAGGAGGAGGCAGAGACACCGGAATGTGGAAGAGGGAGATGCTGGAAAAGCGGAAAAGAGAGAGAAATCGAATTTATTGCTGCCACACGCGGAAGAAGTGCCCGTCAAATAGAGCCGCCGTCATCGCGACCCGGGGGTCGCAATACCAGCCGTGTGTCACCGGCCGCACTCCACATGCAACAGAAGCAAAAACAGCAACACAGGAGCAGCACGCCAACAAGCCAAAAAGCCAGCAAACGCATGTTTGTTTAACTTTGCGTGTGCCCAGGCGTAAATTTGCCACATAGAGGGGAATGAACTGTTTCTGGCTGTCTCGTCAATGTTGCTATGCGCACAGCTCCTACTACTTCCGTCCGCCGGAGTGGATCTGCATGTGCGTTGAGCGCTGACCACCTCCCTACCACACAAAATTCTCCACCGTGGCGCACGTTGCTGAGTCGTGCGCGGAAGCTTTTATTCTCGGCCGTCATTTCTTTGATACGCTGATGGAGGCTAAGCGTGAATACCGCATAGGTACTGCGCAAGTCAACTATGTAGGGCGCACATCGTCGCTACGATGTGCGTTACCGGTGTACAAATTCCACTTTTCAAGAACGACGTGGTGTTCGTCAAGAAGACACACACGCCGTCGGGGTCATTTATCTACTGAATGAAGGAGGCATCGGTCGGATTTGGCAGGGGTGGACGTAGCTATGACACGGGAGACCGCGTCCTCTGCTGGTCTGCACATGTCTGATAACTACAAACACGGAAGTGCACGGGCAATCAGTGAGGCAGCAACCCTGGTCCTCATGTTTATCTGCGAGTATACACCTGTTATAGACTTCCTGCGTATACGCCCTAAACATACACGTATATAGAGGGAGCGGGAGAAGGCATGTTGCTCTACTTCTGCTGCAGTTGGAGAACAGACACATGGAATAGAACACACGTGGAGTTTTGCAGCCCACCCCGTCCCCCACTTGTCTGTCTGTGTGTAGAAAAGGGCACGGCTCCTTACAGCTTTTGTTTGTTAAGCTGCTGCACTGGGAAAAACGTAGCAAACGCAGGGCGCCGTGGCACCTGGAAAGGTCGCCGCACCAAAAAAAAAGTTCCTTGTTATACGTCGAACAAGAAGCAACGTAGTTCTTCGCGAAAATGCCTGCTGTGTAACTGGAGTGTATGCGGCTATGTAAGAGTGGCGCAGCGTAGGTCTGTACGTGGGTTTCTCGGGGCGAGAGTGGATACACGTCTACGTAGACAAGTCTAACGCGTACGGATATGTACGGACGGCAACGTTTCACAGCGCCTTGTTGCCAGCACGTGTCTTTGTTGTGCGTTTTTCTAGACGTTTGGAGCCACGTGGGCAAATCTGCATACCGGCGTGTATCGGGAATTCTATGCTTGACACAGGGGGAGAGAAAAAGACACGCGGATGCAACACTTCTATCTTTCCTGATAGGTACGCGTTTCGCAAGTGGCATAGCGTTGTGCCACCTCCCCGTGTAACATCTACACAAAAACAAGTAACACTTTATTACGCACTCTCTCTCTCTGCACCTATATACATATATATATGTATATATATGTGCACACCGAACTGTGTGTGTTTCACCCTATTGCGCCGTCATAGGCAGCTAGTGACCGCTTGTCTTCTCTTCTGCGTGGATCTACCTAGGTGGCCCCACATAGAGACTGACACAGACAGATGCCCTTGCGCACACGAGTGTGTATCCGTGTGGACAGCCAGTTTTGCAAGCAGACACAGCTACGAAGAGTGACGCGTTGATGAATACGTAGACAGACGAGTAGGTGGATAGTGACTAGGGAGAAAAACGGGTTCCTGGACAGTGAGAGATAAACGAGCTAGGTTTGTGTCTTCCAAACGAGCGTACGTAGCCGCATTTGTGTGTTGCAACGACTGACTAAAGTAAGTCTCCTCTGCCGTGATCAAACGCACTTCAGATATGCATTTGTTCTTCTAAATACACCAGGACATGACCACTTGTTTGTAGCTTCACGTACGAGGAAAACGCAGCAGACAGTTCCGCGTGGAAATACAAAAATGTGCTTCTGTAGTGTGTTTTGACTCTTTCCTTCCTTGTGTATAGTGTTGCGCTTTCTCTCTTCACGTCTAATTGTATAAAGTATTGTAGAATGGCTGCGTGTGAACGAATATATGCTGAGAGACACACATATGTAAAAGTATGCACATACGTCTAGAGTACACGCGTATAGGCATGCGGTGACACTAGCCGCAGGAACTCAGGATTACTGACTCAGGAAGGAATAACTGAGCCACCCTGTTTATACCTGCGTTGCAGCCCGGGAGAGACGTTTGATTCAATCACATCTGAAAAGGATGTCAAGCAAATCTTTATGTTAGAACAGCTTCTTCATGTAGACAGAAGAATGATCCGGCGAGCTGACGCCGTCGTTCACATCTACACGTGAACACTTATACGCAGTGTGTTACGTTTCGTCTACGCAACGAGGTGCTCCAGGCAAACACAGGTGAGAATACCTGAGCTTTCCCTTAAAAGGATCTTCTCTAGAGGGCGGTCCTGGCTTTTGTCCAAAGAGGCCGGCTCAAGTTGCTATCTTCTTCTTTGCTAACGATTTTGCTGCTGTAATTGCTGCCGCTGCTAGTATCATTGCTGCGAGTCGTGCTGCCGTCCCTACTGTCGTTTCCTTTCTCACGTTGTTGTTGCTGCTGCGAGTGCTGCTCGTGCTCCTGGCGAGCTGCCGCTGTGCCTCGTTAGGTTGCTGCGGCCACCCGTGGTGCTGCTGCTGTCTCGTTGCTGCTGATTCTCTGCGGCCGCCGCTGCACTACAGAAAGACATCAGACATTTGCTGTCACTCCCTCAGCTGCCGACACTAACGGAAGAACAATTGCATTTCGCAGCAGATGTCAACGAGTGCTAATCTGCCATGATACGCGAGTGTCTACTTTTTAGTCCTGTCACCTACCAAAACTTTCTTTAGAGCCCTTACTTACGTGCTGTCAACTAATTTGATTGCCCACACGCAAGCGAGCACCTATAATCTTGCACGTGTGGGCATATATATATATATATATGTATAAATGTTAGCAGGCCCATGTGTGTGGATAATGCGACCTGTGTCTGCAAAGGCGGCAATTTACACAGTGGGTTTTAGAAGTCCCAGGAGACCGCCGATCTCTTTCTTCCGGCGTCTCAGTGTGGAAGTTCAATCAAACGGTACGTACTCTAGCTTCGCGGGCAACAAGAACAACAGCTGGCACAGGGCTTCTTAGGTTGCAGCCGGTGAAGGCACGAGTAGTTCTCAAGGAGTGATTACCACGAAACAGCAAGACCTAGAAGAGCGGCAGAAGCAAATAAAGAATGAGCAGATGGAGCAGCGTGAATAGCAGGAAGAAGAACAGCAGAAACAGCAAGTAGCAGCACAAAGACTAGAAGAACCGACGGCAGTAGCAGCAACAACGCAGTACTGCTCTCCTGCTTTTTGTGAAGGAACGGGCCTAGCTGGTCCGCACGAATGGAAGATGGAAAGACAGGTACAACGCCACCCCTACCAGGTGGCCGGGGACTACGCGATAATGGCTTTCTCTCTCTTTACAGTCCCCTAAGTTGCAGCACAGAAATTTGCTGTACCATTGTACAGAGAGGAGTATGTTGTAAGTATGCAACTGTATAAGCTGCTTCATTTCCTGTATACAGCAGACGTCAGAATGGTCAAAACTCGAAGCCGACTGTAGTTATTCGTGGGTAAACTCACATTCTTGCATCTGGTACATGCACGTAACATCTACGAGCACACACGTGTACCTTAGAGACAATGCTTCCACAGTAGAGCACTAGGACAGGCTGACGAATACGTACGTGAGTGCGGATTGTTTCGTCGGGTGCACGTCTTTCGCTTGTCACAAATCAGGTCGTGGCGCTCGTGTGAATGAGCAGCATCAAGGCGCAGAAACGAAACTTGGCGGGACAGCAGAGCAGTGGTACCTCCACGGATATACGAAGTGTTTTTCCCGGGGTTTCACAAATATACACATATGTGATATATATATATATATCTGTGCTACAAGAAACATGTACGTCTAAAAATATTTGTATATACGTATATATGTGAAAACGGATACGTAGGCGTAGACGTCCATATAGGCGAATATTCAGGAATAATATATTTTTATAGAGAAACACAAGAGTTCTTGGAAATACGCGTGCACTGAGACGTACGTACGTAGGCACGTAGGCGTGTAACTACGAGTTTCATAAGTAATCATTTCTTTACATACGCGTTTGTACACACAAGGTAGGCAGTATATCACGTATACAAAAAGGCAGGTATGTACATATGGATATCGTAGACAGAGTATTAAGACGATGTGTGTGCAGACACAAGGGATCTACTTTGTTGAGATATGTGTCTTTTCTTATCCAATGGTTAGAATCTCCACGTAAGCCTCTACGTATAACTTTAGTCCTTGCAGATATAAATCGTCTGTAGCTTTAACATTATGAAGGTGCTGCCACGTAGAGGCAGTAGGGGATTCCACGACGAGTGACACATGCCTCTCTTCTCTATCCTGCAGCTCTCCGGAATTTTAAAAAAGATGAACTAGCGGCATGCAAGAAAGCCATCAGCTGAACAGACGGAGCACGTCGGCAGCACAGCGGTACGCGCAGCCACTTCAGGCGCCGCTTACTACAGTCGGACTCGCCTTTGCTCAAACGCATTTCCTGTACTCATTCAGACCACTTAAATGGAGAGGTATGTATTGAGAGGACGGATCTATTGTTGTATACAGCACATACGCACAGCTATATGTACATCTACAACGGGCTCACAAAAAGCACAATAAGTACGTGCCCGTGGCACAGGGCTTTATACGGATGTTTACGTATGACCAAATGCAAGTTAAGATCTATTTCATGCGGAGGTGTCGTTTCACACTAACCTAAAATTTATATCCGTATGTGCAACGGATGGGGATGTGCGTATTAGAGTGTGTGTAGACGGATACATATTTGTACGTGTGCGTGGACGCACATACGTAAACCTACACATGCGTAGACATCGTGACTCCTCTACAGAACCTAATGTGTCCTGCACTTTTGCGTTTGACTTCTTGTGCTGTCTACGGCGGTGTACAATTGAAAAGAGGCTCAGTTTCTACGGTTTTGTGTGGCTCTGAATGACATAGAAATATTAGAGGAAGACAATGCGTCAGCCGGCGTTTGCAGGAGTTGACAGACGTGGAGTTCTCCGTAGTGCCGTTCCAGAGGAACCTCTTGAAAGAATCGTGCAGAAGTTTTGTGAAAGCGTGCGAGTTCACACGTGCTCTCACAAAATTGTTGCGCGTACTCTTAATGCGTATGCTTTGATGTTAACTTCAGCGTTTCTTCCGGTAATTGCATTCTGAACAAGCTCATTTTACTTGTCTTTGTCTCTTTCTTGACAAAACACGGAAGAAATAACCAAAACTACTTAGTTAAGTATTAGCGCGAGAATGTGTACGCGCCGGCACTATCAGTGTACGTCTTCCCATCTCATGTCTATAGCCTCTGAAATGCTGTTCTTTCTGGTGAGGAAAACTCTACAATCTTCCCACTGTAGTTTCCTGCAGTCGAGAGATGAACAGAGTGTGCACCCGGAGTCCACTAGAATTGTCAATTTTTAGTTACATGTGCACAACCATAGGTTCGTTCAGCGTCTTGTAATTCGTGCACCTTAGAGAAAGGGTTCTGTCGACCTCACTTCTTGCTCTTGGTATAATACACGTGGAATGTCCACACATATGTTGCTGCTACACATAAATGCGGTTTCCCAGGAAACGCGCTTATGCGGAGATTCAGTACACAAGTCTAGCTGCGTTTAAGTCTCCGTCCCTTTTGCGCTGCCCGAGAAAAAAGGCTCTTCTGTCCTGTTAGTCATGTCCTGCAGTTACGCAGGACCAGAAGAGTGCTCACCACAGTTTTCCCATTACGGGTCGTCGTGATATCTCAGAGTGCGCTTCGAAACCTCAGCTGGCATTTATAGTTTTCGCGTCCCACTAATTGGGTTGAGTCCTTCCCCATCGAAGTCTGAGCTCCTCCTTTTCCTCTCAATGAAGCTCCAGGCGCGCATGCCGCGCCGATCGTCCAGATCCGTCGCAGTGTGCGTGTGCAGCAATACCTCGCCACTTCCTCTACAAGTTTCGGTTAAAGTGCGATTCCAAGTGGGAGCGCCACTGAATTTGAAAAGTATGAGGCCCTTGCAATTTCTAGAGCTGCTCGTTAACCACAGTGTGTCCTTGGAGTGTGTGCGTGGACTGCTCGAAGAAAGAAAAAAAGCCATCCTGCGGCCCTGTCGCCCTGTGTAGCTGCTGGTGTGCTCGTCTGGGTAGGACTAGACTGTGTGTGCCCGGATTTTCTGGAAAAGTGCAGTTTCGGTAGTTTGGAGCTCTTGCCTGAAGTCAAAAGGAATGCGAACTTTATGGAGCAAGCTGAAAGAAGAAGACCCCGTTTCTCTAAGGTGCAGTTCCTGCATTTTGAAGCTCTCCTCTGCTGTAGAAGGGAATGCGAACTTAGAGGGGCAATCTAAGCAGAAAAATACCGTATCTCTAGAACGCAGCATCCGCACTTTATAGCTTCAGCAAAAAGAATGCTTACTTTATGGAAGAACGTAAATAGAAAAGAAACCGCATCTCTGTTTTGCCGCCCTCCGCTTCTACGCCCGCCAGAGCGCCAGCCGAACTTGGTTGCAGCTGTGTATGAAACTTCTAAGAAACCCCCCGGCCGTTGCATCCTTTTCGGGTTTGCCCGCGGCGGAAAAAATGGACTGTTTAGATCAGTGAGGCCAAAACGGGGAAATGTAGACTCTCAGACCCATTTTTGTGTGGCCCTCAACCCCCAACCGTCAACAAGACGCCGTGTCGCGGCGGGTGTGTGTCTTCATCTTCCAGTTGCCGCCGCACTTTCCAGCTCAAGCGCCGCGATTTCCTTCCTTGAATTCCTCCTCCACCCCGTCGGACAATTCGGCAATTCTTCCCAATCTGGTCGTCACTCGGTGATGCAGTTCTCCACCTCACTTCTGTAGACCGCCGGACTACGGTGTCTTCTTGACTTCCGCAGGAAAACGCCTACGTCTTCACTCTTGAAAACTTTGCCTCTAGCGTTCCATCTCCCTGAATCGGCTCATCTCCACCGATGTGCATACTCTCCTGCCGTCGCTGCGGTAGGAGAACACACCAGCAATTCTCCTTGCTGCAAAATGACAAAGCAAAACACTCTCGTATGCAGTTTCGTGAGCCCACATCAAGAAGTAGTAGTAATAGTAGTAGTGACCGCAACAGCAGCAGCAGCTCGTTAACCACGCAGAAGTAGCAACAGGGTCGACTTATCAACCAGTGATATGGCAGCAACTCGTTCCTGTGCTGCACGGCGCGGGTTTATAGTCACAACATATAGAGCAGCAGCAGCAGCCACTCTGCAAAAGCAGCAGCAGCAGCAGCCTATCTGCAAGATCAGCACCAGCAGCAGAAGCCTATTTGCAAGATCAGCAGCAGCAGCAGCCTACCTGCAAGATCAGTAACAGCAGTAGCAGGCGCGTCTTGACCTGCTGGACAACTCTAGTGGAGCCCTGGAACAGCAATGTGTCCTGGCTGCTGGCCGCAGCAGCAGTACGACGTGGATGCAGCCGCTGCTGAGGAGGCAGAAGCGGCGGACGCCGAAGGACTTCTGCAGCAGCTGCTGCTGCGGCAGTGGCAGGAAACTGACGCCTTTGAGGAGGAGGAGGAGGAGGAGCAGCAGCAGCAGTTCTTGGGGAAGGAGGAGTACGGAGAGGAAAAGCAGCAAGAGCAGACACAGCAAGAAGAGCAGCAGGACGCAGGGCCCTGGCAACTAGCTCCTTACGAAGCTCTGTCGCCCTTTCGCGCAGGGCAACAGCAGCCCGCCGGCGCACTGCTTCCGCCGTTTCTCGAGTTGCAGCAGCAGCAGCAGCAAGAGGAGGGTGCAGCAGCAAGACGATTCTTGCCGCTGGTCCACCAGCTGGACCAGGGGAGTGTTGGTGAGTCCTCGCAGCACCAGCCGCAGCAGCAGCAGGCAGCAGAACCGACGTTTGACGGGGAGGAGGGGCAGCAGCACGCAGGAGTGCTGTTGGATCTTCCTCTGCAACAGAAAGCGCAGCAGCCGCGGCCGGAGCAGCTGGAGAGGCAGGACGCCGCCGCGACGAGCTCGGCACTGCAGCAGCTGCTGCTGCAGACTACTCCCCCGCAGCAGCAACCCAGAGGATCACGGCTGCCTCGCCAGCAGCGGCAGCAGCGGGACGCAGCAGAGGCAGCAGCGTCAAATTCGCCGTCTACGGAGAAGCAGCATCAGCAGCAGCACGCGGTAGAAGAGAAGCGGCAGGAGGAAGCAGAAGCGGAGCTGCTGAAGCCTAGCGACCTGCCGCACCAGACGCAGTTACAGAAAGACAAGGGCTGCAGCGGATCGCTGCTGCTGCAGCGGCCGTTCACTCCCCACTTTGCAGCAGGAGAGGAAGAACTTTTCCTGCTGGGTGACGAGTTGCAGGAGCAAGAACGGGACGAGCAGCAGCGGCAGACGCACCAGGAGGGTCAGCCATGGCAGGCACCGCAGCTCGAGCCACAAGAGCAGCAAACCTTTACGAAAGAAGCGCAGCAGCAGCAGCAGGGGACCACCCGCCTGCACGCCCAGCAGCACGAAGGGCAGCCGCTGCAGCAGCAGCAGCAGGGCTTTTTGCAGGAGCAGCAGGAGGATTTGCAACGGGAGTGGCAATGGGGGGAGCAGCAGTGGAAGGAAGCGCAAGAAAGGAGGAGAAAATCTGCTGCTACTGCTGCTGCAGAGGCGAGGGCTCGCCGAGAACTTGCGGCCAGCGGACTTCTCTTCGCTCGCGGTCCCTCGCCCGTTCCTTCGTCGAGCCCACCAGCTCTCTGCAGCAGCAGCATTTACATGTCAGAGAAAGCGGAGGAAGACGAGGAAAAGGACGAGAAAGGGGAGGATCGACAGCTTCCCTGCTGCTATTCGTTCTTTCCTTCGCCCGAGGCTGCTGTCGAAGTATCTGCGCTGCTGCTGAGCGAGGGCGCTGACCCACGTGCAGCCGCAGCAGCATCAGCAACAGAAGACAGTGCCGGAGGAGAAGAAGCAGCAGCAGCAACACCAGACAGAGACGAAGAAGAAGAAGCGGCACGAGCAGCAAGTGTAGGAAGAAGAGACAGAGAAGAGAGACGAGAGAAGTTGGTCGGAAGTGGAGGAGCAGCAGCTGCTGCTCAACGACAGCCTACTGCTCTCTGGCCTTCGAGCTTCAGAAAAGAAGCAGGCACCAGCAAGTTGTCGCAGGCTCACTGCAGCAGCAACAGCAGCAACTTCTCTCTCGCGGTCCCACGACAGCAGCAGCAGCAGCGACAGAGAGAGCAGCAACACGTTCAACAGCAGCCCGTGCAGCAGCAACACCAGGAAGAAAGGTGGCAGCAGAGAAAGCAGCCGCGGCAGGAACAGGAGAACACTCTTCAAAAGGCAATAGCGCCGGTGGTGCTGCAGCAACGGCAGCAGCAGAAAAGAAGAGGTGCTTCTTCTCTTTCTTCTTCGAAGCAGCAGCAGCAACAACGGGAGGAGTCTGAAGAGCCACCTTGGGAGCTTCCTGCTGCTCTTACGCCGGAGGACCGCGATTGCAGCTGGGCGTGCTGCAGCAGCAGCACAGGCGAGAGCAGCAACAGCAGAGCAGCGAGCAGCTCTGTCCGTACTTGCTCGAGTAAGAGAAACAAGCTACAGAGATCGAGCAGGACTCTTTCGGTGGTCGTGCCCCAGGGGCAGCAGCAGGAGCCTCTACGGACCGCCAGGAGCAGGGACACCCGCAGTATCAGCAGCTGCAGCAGACTCCAACACACAGCAGCAGCAGCAGCGTTGCGTTTTACTTCGTCTTCGTCTCTACCACGGCCTTCACTGCCAGCAGTCCATCCCGCTGCACGTCGCTGGTCTGCCTTTCCGCTGGCGCCAGCTCCTTCTTCTTCTTCTGCAGCAGCAGCAGCAGCAGGACAAGGAGCATCACCAGCAGCAGGAAGAATCGCAGGAGAAGGAAGAAGAGGCACTGCAACAGCAGCAGCAACAACGAGACGCAGAGCAACGCAGGAGCCAGCACCAGGAAACTCTGCAAGGCAAGAAGAAGATACAGCAGCAGCAAGGGGGGAGGGGGGAGGAACGTGTGGAGGAACGTGTGAAGAAGGAGGAGGAGAAACGCATGTCTCTGGCAGACAACACGCCACCTGTACTGGACCAACAGCAACAATAGCAGATGCAGCAGCGAGAGCGGATTCGCCTCCTGCCTCTCGAACGGTGTATTGCTGTCGTGCAAGGGGTAGCTGCTGCTGCTGCTTTAAGAACAGCAGAGACAACCCGGTGGAGAAGCTGCAGCAGCAGCATCAGAGCAGCAGCGGTAGCCGTAGGAACAGCAAAATTCAGAAGCCCGGCCAAAGAGAAAACAGCGGCAGTCACGAGCGCCGGGGGAGAGGAAGCAGCAGCAGCAGGAATTACGAGCAACCGGCCAAACAAAGCAGCAGCAACAAGCAGCAGCAGGACAACAAGAGGCTCGACAGGGATCGTAACCCCACAAGCAGCTTACAGAACGCAGCAAGAGACAGACGCAACAGCAGCACGCAGCAGGAAGAGAGGAGCTGCAGCTGGAGCAGCGAAGAGCAGCACAAGGACAGAACACGCGGCAGCAGGAAGCAGCATACAAGCAGCAACACCAACAGCAGTCAGGAGCAGCAGGAAAAGGCCAGAAGGGAAAGCAGCAGCGCCCAAGAGAGCAGCAGCAACGACAGCAGCAGCAGCGATAGCAGCAGCAGCGACAACAGCAGCAGGGACAGCAGCGGCAGCGACAGCAGCAGCAGCGACAGCAGCGCGCAACAGGAGGGGAGCTGCAGGAGAAGGCACAGGAGAAGGAACAGCATGCAGCGGCAGCACCAATTAAGAAGCAGTGGCAGTGAAGAGCAGCTTCCCAGGAGGTGCAGCGATTCTTCTAGACAGACGAGGGATGCCATCCGCAGGTTTACAAGAGGATGGAGAAGAAGAAACACGAGCGAAAACATGAGGAGCAGAAGACACTGTTGCAGCAGAGATGGCAGAAGCAACAACAGCAGCAGCAGAAACAGCAGCAGGAGAAGCAGAAGACGGAGAGAATCCTGCTGCAGTTGCTGCTTTTGGAGTTGTTCATCGCCGGATGAAGCGGCTGCGCGTGGCGAAGGAGACGGCAGCGACAAGTCCTGCAGAGGCAGCTGCGGTAGCGCCAGCAGCAGAAGAGCAGGAGCAGGAGCAGCAGCAGCAAGCAAAAGAAGCAGGTGTAGGAGGAAACCCTACAAGCGCATGCCTACTCTGCTGTCGCATCTTTCTTCCTTTTCTGGCCATCTTCCCCCGCCCCGTGCGCCCGACCAAGTCCCGCCCATCCTGCAGCACCACTCATACGAGCTGCCCTCCCCACCTGCAACAGGAGCTGCAACAGCAGCAGCAACAGCAGCAGCGGAAGCAGTAGTAGCAGCAGCAGCAAAAGAGCCAATGCCAACAGCAGCAGCTCCTCCAGCGGTACGGAATCGTGTAGCTGCGAAGGAGGCAAGAACAGCAGCCTCCCCAGGAGAAGCGTCCGACTCAGGCCGACAACAGCGCACAGCAGCAGCCCCAGCAGCAGCCGCTGCGGACTCGGAGGGGAAGCAGCACAGAAATTTTCTTGCTTACTCTCTCACCAGTTTATCTGCGCCGCAACCTCGTCCTTCCCTTCCTTCTACTTCCTGTGGGCGTCCTTCTTCCGCTGCCGCCGCGGCTTCTCCCACCGATATTGCTGCAGCTGCTCCATTGCTTGCGCGCGCTGCCGCTGCTCCTTCTTCTACAGGAAGTGCCGCTGCTTTTCCCGATGCTGCTTCGGCGCATGGTGCAGACGCTGCAGCTGCCGCTTCTGCTAATGCTGCTGCTTCTGCAAATGCTTCTGCTTCTACAGATGCTGCTGCTGTTACTCCTGCCAATGCTGCTGCTGCTGCTGGTCGTCCTGCTGGGGAGATCCCTGCTGCAAATGCGCCCCATGAGGAGGCGCCTGCCTCGGCTTCTTCTGCCTCTGCTTCTTCGGCAGCTGATAGCGCTGCTGCTTCTACTACGTCTCCAGCCTCTGCTGCTGCTGCTACTGCTGCGTCTCCTTTCCTGGCGGCTGCAGCAGCGCATAAGCGGAAGCACAAACACCAGGTACGAAGGGGACATCTACGTAAAAAAAGATTAGAAGAGGAAGAGGAAGGGTTGCTGCTAGCTGCTCGGCGTCAGCGTTTGCTGCAGCAGAAAGCGAAGGAGCTGCAGTGGGAACTCGGTGTCCTGGACTGGGCAGAGCAGCGAAGGAGTGCGCAGCAGCAGCAGCACTTGCATGCGGCCTTAAAACAGCTTTGGGGTGGCTACAGGAAACTTGCAAAGGAGTTTCAGCAGGGCGTGCTGGTGCAACAGCAGCAGAAGCAGCAGCTGCAACAGCAGGAGAAGCTGCTGCAACAGCAGGAGCACCAGCTGCAGCAGCAGGACCAGCAGCTGCAGCAGCAGGATCAGCAGCTGCAGCAGCAGGATCAGCAGCTACAGCAGCAGGAGCGGCAGTTGCAGCAGCAACAGGAGCAGCTTGAGCAGATGAAGAAGCAACAGGAGAAGAAGGAGAAGCAGGCGGAAGCGCTGGAGCACCAGCTGCAGCAGCAGCGGAAGGAAAACGAGCAACGACAGCAGCAGTTGCTGGAGCAACAGGAACAGCGTGCGGGAGAGCTGCAGAAACTTCACCAGAAGCAGCTGCTGCAGAAGCAGGTGTTCCACCAGAGAAAATTTCAAGAGCTGCGGAAGATACACCACGCAGAGATTGAAGAATTGAAGAATTGCTATGAAGTCGAGAGAGAGGCTGCCGCAGCAAGTCTGCGGCAGGAAGTGGAACAGCGGCTGCAGCAGCAGCAGGAGAAGCAGCGTCGACAGATCGAGGCCCAGCTGCTGCTCTTGGAGAAGGCGCGAGCTACTTCGCGCCGACAGTTTGACAAGCTCCTGGCGAAGCTAGCTGCAGCAAAGAGAGAGAAAGATGCCGCGATAGAGGAGCACGAGAAGCAGCAGCAACTGCGTGCTCAGCAGCAGCTCTATGAGTGCCAGCAGCAACGCCAACAGCAAGAGCAGCTGCTGCTTCGACAAGAAGCACTAGAACAGGAGATTCTGGAACTGCAGCAGACACTCGAGCAGAATCGGCAGCAGGAAAAGCAACAGCAGCAGCAGGAAGGAGAAGAAGAAGAGAAGCAGCACTGCCAGCAGCAGCCGGAGGAACAGCAGCAGCGCCAAGGAAACGAGGGGCGCCGCACGGAGCAACAACAGGGGCTGCGAGAATCGCAGCAGCAGTCCCAGCAGCAGAGACAAAGTGGGTTTGGCTGCTCCATCTGGCGCTCCTGCTGCTGCTGCCGACGCTGCTGAACGAGCAGTTCTACGGCTCTTGTGTGTGCCTACATGTATACACGTAGATGCCGCGGGCACGAAGATGTATGTACAGAAGTGGGAGAAGCGCACATACAGAAATACCACACAGTTGTATATTTATACGTAGATAAAGAGTCCACAGCAGCCTTTCTCCTGCCGTTTTGGTGTTGCTATCCCGCTTTTTGCTACTGCGCGCCAAGAAGACCACGGGAGTGTATTTTGCTGGTTCCCTTCGCTTCCTCTCCTCCCCATGTTCCTCTTTCCGCTGCTGCCTTTTTTGCTGCTGCCGTTGGTGCTACCTTTGCTGCTGCTGTCCCTCTCGAGACGCTGCTGTCGTTGCTGCTGCTCCTGCCGTGGTGCTGCTGCTGTCGACATTTTGCTGCTCCGATGCAGTGCCACCGTTGGTGCTGCCGGTCCTTTCTGCTGCAGTGTGTTGCTGCTGCTGCGCGGTTGTGTCTTTGCCCGGCTCGCTGCTTCTGGTCCTGCTCTTACTCCGGACGGCGGTGTTGCTGCGTTTGTGGCTATTCTCTTCAAGCTGCGGGTCTTGCTGCTCTTCGCGAGACCGTCTTCGGTGGTGCTGTTGCTGCTCCTCCTGTCGACGCTCTGCTGCTTCTCCCGTTTCTGCCCTTCGTGCTGCTGTTGCTTTCTGGACCGCGCTGCTGTCGCTGTCGCTGCTTCTCGTCCTTGGTGTCCCTCCTGTTCACGCTCCTCTTTCTCCTGCTGCTGCTGTTGCTGCTGCAGCTTTACTGCTGCTCCTCTTACATCTACTGTTGTTGTCACTTCTGCTTCTTGTCTTGCCACTTCTGCTGCTGCTGCTGCCATTCTTGCTGCTGCTTTTCTTGCTGGTGGTGTGGCTCCTGCTGGCGGTGCTACGACCGCTGCTGCTCCAGGTGCTGCTGCTGCTGTCTCTGTTCGATATAGACCGGGATGGAGGGCAGGAGGACACGCGGCTGCTGCAGTTGCTCCAGCAGCAGGACCGGGCAGAACTGCACCAGCCGCCTCGCCAGGAAGAAGGAAATTTCTATGACATACTTCGAATGCCTGTGCCGTCACGCATGCAGCAGCAGCAGCATCAGCAGCAGGGGCCTGCATGCGCAGCAGCACAGACCTCCAATCGCTGCAGCCGCAGCAGCAGCCACCACGACTCTGCTCCACTCCATTCTCATGTAAGCAGTTTCTTCATATGTGTACGAATATATATATATATGTATTTATATACATATTTGTATATGTATATATATAAGTATATACATGTATAAATGTATATAGGATAGTACGTGTACAGCTTAATATGTACATAAGACTTCTTCAGAGATTTGCAGTGCATCTGTATATGTATGTATGTAATATATATATATGTATATGTATACATATATATGTATACATGCATACATACACATTTATATATATGTATGCACATATATATATATATATGTATACATATAAGAACATATATGAATGCTTGAGAGCTGCAACACATAGAGGCATGCAGCAGCTGCTTCTTGTGTGTGTCGACATCTGTATCAGACCGTATGTATACGGGTGTAATTCTACTGTGCGTGCATGCATACAAATTCATTTGTTTATATATATGCGTACATATATATACGTATATACGTGTGTACACCATACGCACAAACGCATACATGTATGTATATATATATGTATGCATATATACATGTGTATGTGTATACTGACGAGGAAATACGCGCGCAGATATGTAGATAGTTTTCCACATAAAGTTTGTTTTTCGTTTGTTGAGAAGAGCGTGTCGACACAGATAGTCTTCCGCTGCTCCTCTTAAGGCAAATGGACCGACATACATCAGATAGATGTATACACGCGTATATATATGCGCGTTACTTGCTGCTGCTGCACTTCACCTGCTGCTGCTGCTGCTCATTCACTGTTGCTGCTGCTGTTCATTTGCTGCTGCTGCCGCTGTTCGTGTGGTGCTGCTGCTGCTGTTCATTTGCTGCTGCTGCTGCCGCTGTTCATTTTCTGCTGCTGCTGCTGCTGTTCGTTTACTGCTGCTGTCCATTTATTGCTGCTGTTGCTGTTGTTGGCATTTGCTGCTGCTGGTGCTGCTTCATTTGCCGCTATTGCTGCAGCGTCGTTTGCTGCTGTTGCTGCCGGTGCGCGTGGCTTTACACCTGTTGAACCCAGACGTCGTGGACCAGCTGCTGGTCGCGCGCCTATGGCTGCTGCATTTGCTGTATCGCAGCTGCGGCCTTCCCTCCTGCTTCGTAGCTGCTGTTTCTGCGTTGTCGGCTGCTGCCGTGGTTTGCTGCTGCGCGTCTCTTCCCCGGGACTGCCACTGCTGCGGCTGCTGCGGTGGTGCGTGCTGCTGCTTCTCCCTTTTGTCTCCGGGCAGGCGGCTTTCGGAGAACGAGAAGCAGCTGCTGCAGTGGCAAGTGACCACGCGGCAGCAATCCCACCGTCTCAGCAGCAGGAAGCGCGGAAGGTGGAAAAGGAGGAGGAGGACGGGGGGGCGGAGGACGGGGGGAAGCAGAAGCCGGCAACGGAGAGGCTGCAGCAGCAGCAGGGGGAGAAGGAGGAGAAGCTGCAGCTGCAGCTCCAGCTGCAACTTCAGCGTCTCGAATCAGAGAAGGCTGCTGTAGGTGCCCGTCCTCCCCTCTCTCTTGTGGGGTGCCTGCATGCATCCGTTGAAAAATATCTTCCCGTAGATACATCGACCCAACCCTTCCAAGATAAAGAGAACGTATCTATCCATATATATATAGATGCATGTATCCCTATGGTGGGACGTAGACACCTACGTGTGGCATGCGCATATACGTGTATATCTGTCTGTGCGTCAGCATGCTGCATGCAGTACATAAGCACATTCGTGGGATATATATGTACATACATATATATATAAACGCATGCGTGTAAAGCACTTTTTTGGACAAAACATGATGATACGTATCAGAATCACCGGCACCGCATCTGCATGCAAGGGATTAAACGTGTAGATTTCTCTCTGCGTTGTATATCTACGCACCTGCGTATACACACATACACATCTATATACATATACATATATATATATTCATTCTCCTGTCCGCGTTATCCGTACACATAGGGACGCACGTGTACACGTATATATTCCTGTCTGCGTTTTACGTGTATACGTATATACATATATATATATATATGTAAAGCTCCTTATGCTTTGTACATGTAGATATACACACACATTCATAGATCTATCTATCTATCTATCTATATATATATATATATATTTCACAGGGTCGTCTGGGCGCGCCGCGCCTATATGGCTGCTTCCGGTGTCGGTACTGAAATGTATATGTATGCATGCGCCTCACAGAGAGACACATCTGTCTGAATATACCCACGGCAGACATATACGAGGAGGGGACGGGGGGGACAGATTTTTTGCTGCTGATGCATGCAGCCGGCTTTTTCTCACGTGTACTCGACGACTCTTTACTACGCTGCTGGGCCGCTGCTGACTTGGCAAATCTGCTGCTGTTGCTGTTGCTCCGCCTCTGCTGCTGCGGTGGCGCGTGCTACTACCCTGCTGCTGCTCGTGCCCTTGTCGCCGCGCGCTGCAGGGCGTGCTGCGCTTGCTGCTCTCAGCTGCGCTGCGAGTGCCCCTCGGAGCCTTGCGCGCTGCTGCTCGTGCTGCTGCCTGAGGTGCGGCTTCTTGTTCTACAGCAGGAATCTGCTGCCGCTGCTGCGTCTGCGGGCGAGTCTTCCTGCGGAGGCGTCCTGAGGCTGCTTTCGTTGCAGTGCTTGCTTCAAATGGCGGGAAGAAACAACCTGCTGCTGCTGCTGCTGGTCCACTGGCTGCGTTGGGCTGCTCCTCCTCCTACGCTGCATGCGGCCGGCTGACGCTCGTCTTACGCCTCCATACACAACAGAAAACACCTTTTGCAGTCACTGCCGCTCCTGTTGCTGCTGCCGCTCCTGTTGTTGCTGCCGCTCTTGTTGCTGCTGCTCCTGTTTCTGCTGCGGCTCCTGTCGCTGCCGCTCCTGTTGCTGCTGCCGCTGCTGTCATTGCTGCTGCTCCTGTTTCTGCCGCTGCTCCTGTCGCTGCTGCTGTTGCTGCTGCCGCTGTCATTGCTGCTGCTGTTGTTGCTGCTGTCCTTGCTGTTGCTGCCGCTGGTCCTGGTGCTGCTGCCTCTCCTGTTGTTGCTGTCGCTTCTCTTGCTGCTGTTGCTGCTGCTGTTGCTGCTGTCTCGTTTGATGAAGCGTCTGCAGGTTGAAGGCTGCTGGCGACGAAGGGAAGCGTTGCTGCACGCGTACCGCCGTGCGTCTCTGCTGCTGCTGCTACCTCTGTCTGCGCACTTCTCACTTCAGCAGCAGCAGCAGCGGCGTTGACTTCTTCACCAGCTGTTGCTTCTCTGTTCTGCTGCTGCTGCTTCGCAGGCCGTTGCTGCTGCTACTGCCCACCTGCAGCAACAGCTGGACTTGGCTCTTCATCAGCTGCACCAGCGAGTAAGCGCTTCTCTCCTTTATCTGTGCCATCTGCGATAAACAAAAGAAGATATATATACATATATGTATACGCGGATACATACCTAAGTGACTGTTAGTATATAGAAGGAGGACGACTGTAAGTAGACAAGTATGTATATATATATGTGTACATACGTATGTATATGTATATGTATATATATATATATGTATATGCACGTAATTTTTATCAGTCAATATGTGAGTACGTCCGTGTGTGCGTTGGTGTATTATACGAAACTTCTTCGAAGAAAGATTGCATGCGCGTCTTTATACCGGAGTATGTGTGTGGTGAAGCGTAGAGACAGAGGTGTAGCCCCCCCCCCTCAGCCTGCGACTGCTAAAGTGTATACCAAAGGAAAGCAGATGTCTGCATGCGTGCACACATATGTGTAAGTATTTGTCTATCTTCACAGCTACGTATATATACACACACAAGAGATACATATATATATATGTATATATATATGTATATGTATACGCCTCCGTATAAGCCTATGGGTGGAGAGTTTATACAGCAGGTGTTTTCTTTGTGTCGGCACCTGTACTGAAGTCTGTCTGAAGAAGTTCACTTCTTCCTTTCGTGTATATGTGTGTGAGATCGAAAGCGAATGGCGATATACTACGTGTCTTTTCTTGCGTATACATGTCTGTGTATGTATACGTATTTACACATATATATATATACTCGTTAGTCCATACATATATATATATATATATATATTTGTGTATATGTGTGTGTATATGTTCCATCGCAAATACACGTATATACGTGTGTAGTAACTCTTCGAAAAGCATGCGTCAACAGGGCAGCATGGAGATCCCCTGGTGTTGAAGAGAAAATATGAAGGACCGAACTCGCCACGAGTTGCTGCGGAGATCGCAGGGGAGGTGGTGACGCGCGTTTCGTCCGTGGAAACCGAAATGGCGCAGCAGAAAAGTGCGGGTGTACGTACACCTCGGCTGCCATGACACACCACCTGCAGACAGCTGCGGAGGAAACCAACAGGTGGCCTCTGTCAACGTATGTAGCGTTATGCCCGTCTACATATATTTTATGCATGTATCTTCAAATAGGCCTGCGTATATATAGACACATGTGATACATCTTCATGGCATACATGCATGCATGCTTGGTTCAGTCGTTGATATCAGATGTGTGGTCCATGTGCGTCTCCACATACACACACATATATATATACGTCTGAGAAAGTAGTTGCATGCGGTTATATCTATATATATGTATGTATATATTGACAGCTGTGTATAGATGCCTGTGCTGGTACGTACATATGTAGACCCTTGAACGTGGCTCAATACGTGGCCCCCCCTCCCCTCCTTCGCGACGCAGTCCCTCTCTCTGTTGTCTTTGTCCCTCTCTTTACGTACATCGGGTCGGTTTACGCATATATCTATATAGACATATATATATATATATATCTATATATACATATATATCTATATATACATATATATCTATATATATATCTCTATATACATATATATCTCTATATACATATATATCTCTATATACATATATATCTCTATGTACATATATATCTATATATATATCTATATATACATATATATATCTATATATACATATATACACGTATATCTATATATACATATATATCTATATATACATATATACACATATATATATACATATATACATATATATATACATATATATATATATATGTATACGTGTAGTCATACTTGATCGACGGATGAGAATGTAGAGAACTGCGTACACAAAATGTATAAAAACATTTTTGTCTCCACATATATATCTCTATGTGCGTTTCTCTGGGAAGAATACACGTGTGGACTCGCCCTCGCAGACAAACGCATGCAGTATACATAAATATATATATAGAGAGATAGATAGATAGAGAGAGAGAAAGAGAGAGAGATATATATACATATATATGTGTATATGGGTGTGTCTGTGGGTACTGTCAGTGTGGGGAATGTATGTTGGTAAACTTCCTTGTGCGGAGACAAGCTATCTGCTGTATGCACGTCTCTGTTGCGCCTGCTGCTGCTGCTGGATCCCTAGGAGAAGGAAGTAGCCGCCGTGGTCGAAGGGCGTCTCTTGGCCGCAGAGGCGCTACAGCAGCTGCGACGCATGCATGCACTGCAGGGCACGCTGCACCAGGAGCAGCAGCCTGCGGGGCTCGCTGCTGCAGCAACAGGACACGGACTAGGAGAAGAAGAGGCAGCAGCAGCGCCAACAGCAGCAGCAGCAGCGTCAACAGCAGCAGCAGCGTCAACAGCAGCAGCAGCGTCAACAGCAGCAGTGGCGTCAACAGCAGCAGCGGCGTCAATAGCAGCAGCTTTTCCTCGCGAGGCGTCGCCTGCTCCTGCTGCTCCCGCAGTTGCCGAAGGCTGTTCTTCTTCGGCAGCTTTTAATTTTATCAATAGCAACTCAGTCAGACAGAAGCAACACCAGCAGCAGCACTGCTGTCTCCAAGCCTTTCCTGTTTCTGCCGGGACGTTTCCTCCTGCTGCTGCACTGCTCTCCTTCGCTCGCTTCGCTTCGGCAGCTGCTGCTGGTGGCCCCTCTGCTGCTGCGGCGCCTATACCACCTCGTCCATCTGCTGCAAACCTTTCGGCTCTTACTCCTGCTGCTGAAGAGGAAGAAGCAACAGCTGCAGCAGGCGCTTCGTCTTCGCGTGCTGCTTCACGATCTCCCCTGCACTTGCTGCAGCAGCAGCACGAGCCGCTGCCTCACCGACTGTCGCTGCAGCAGCACGAGCTGCCTGTCCAGCCATGGCAGGCACTTCTTCAGCGCGAGCAGCACCACAAACAACAGCAACACCCGCAGCAGCAACAACAGCAACAGCAGCGGCGTGGGGTGCCCCTTTTCCCGGGAGATATGGGATCGCTGCATTTGACACCGCTTCAGTTTTCGCCAGAAACTATTGAAGAAGAAGGCTCAAGCAAGGAAGAAAAAGCAGCAGCAGCAGCTGAGCGTACAGCAGCAAATTTTGAAGCATCGTCTCTGCTGCAGCAGCAGCTGCAAGACGAATATTACCTCGGCACGCCTCCCCCACCGCCAGAAGCGCCTGTGCATCGGCTGCAGCAACAGCATCAGCAACAGCAGGAGCAGCAGCAGCAGCAGCAACTGCAGCAGGACACGCAGTTTCGGACAGGAGCCCGAGCAGCGGCTCCACTTGTATTCGGATTGGGAGAAGTCCTTCCTCGCCTTCTCCCGGCGAGGAGTGAAGAGGAAGCAGCAACAGGGGAAGAATATGAGACGACAAGAAAACTGTTGTTCTGCAGTGCAGGTAGTTCCTCCTCGCAGCAGCAGCAGCTGCGTCCTGCTGGCGCAGCGCACCCGCGTTATTTCCCTCCCACTGACGCGGCTGCTGCTTCTTTTTACAGTGCTGCTCCTCTTTTTGCTGGCCCCCCTTTCCTCCCCGCTGCTGCCTCCCTCCCTGATGCTGCTGCTGCTTCTGCTTCTTCTTCGTCGCGCACTGCTGTTCCTCTTCCTCATCCTATTGTACCCCTTTCTGCTGCTGCTGCTCTCTCAACGCCTACCGCAACAGCGGCAGCAGCTACTGCTGCAGAGTCTGCGCAGCAACTGCGTTTCTCTGCGTCGGACCGACGGGGAAGTGCCCCTGGTGCTGCAGCCAGTCAAGCGCTGCAGCAGGCGAGTCGCAGGAGCCGCATGCAAGAGGAAGAAGAGAAAGAAGAAGAAGAAGCAGAGCAGCTGCTGCAGCTCAGCAGAACTTTGCTGCACATCGTCGAACACGCGTGGAAGCTTGTCTTCACATCGGAGCCAACAGCAGCATCAGGAGTCTGCGCAGCACCAACAACAGCAGGGCAGTCAGCAACAACAGCAGCAGCAGCAACAGAAAAGCACGCCGCTGCCGTGACTGCTCTGCAGCAGCTGGAGAAGGCTCCAGCAGCTGTTGCAAAGGAATCTGCTGCTTCTGCTGCTGCAGGTGACGTTTTCGGCGGGGATGCTGCTGCTGCTGCCGACGCCGCGGCAGCTGCTGCTGCTGCTGCCATTGCAGGAGCGTTGTACACGTACTCCAGGAATTGCACGAGAGCAGCAAACAGAGACCAGCTGCCGTTGTTGCTGCTGCTTCGACTCCTCAAGGCTGCAATAGTAAGCAAGATAGCTGTCCGTCAACCGCTGTTGCTGCTGCCGAAAATGGCCTGCAACGACGCTGCTCTCTCTCTCTTAAAGACGTCTCACTTTGTTCCTCCCTCTACACCCATGCCGCACTATCACCTATCCCTACATGCATGCACACATAGAACATGTGCCTATATATAGATAGACAGACGGAAAACAAGTCGGTCTATATATGTATATATATGTATATACATACGAGCTTATATATCGAGACAGACAAAGCGACATACTCCAGGTGGATGCATGCGTACGGAGAGAGAGACGCAGAGACGGGGGGATGGTCAGAGGCAGACACGCATGTATATACGCATTTTCTCCCTTTTCCTCCACTTTTCCCACTTTTCTTCGGGTTCTCTTTTTCGCTGCGTCTCGCCGAGTACCCTCCTTTTCAATGGTGGTGCTCGTGTATTCGCTCGTTTCTCACTGTTCCCCGCTGCTGTCGTCCCTTCCCCTTTCTCTTCTGTTCTGCTGCTGCTTCTCTGCTGTCGACAACCTGCGGCCTCTTCGTTCTTCTTGTTCTCTCTCTTTTCTCTGTCTTCTCCCTTCTTATCCTGCCCTCTCTTGCTGCTGCCCTTCTCTTCTCTTCCTCTTCTTCTCCTGCCTGCCCCACTTTTTGTCCCGGTTTCTCTTTTCTTCTTCTTCTCTTTCTGCTCGTTTTGCTTCCGTGGCACTGGAAGGAGAAGAAGAAGTCTGCTGCTCTTCTTCTGACACGTGCAGGCTCACATAACCGCCTCAGATCGAAGAAACCGGAGGCTCCTGAGGGAAAACACGAGCCTCAAGGTACGTCCAGCTGCCGCGCAGCAGCAGAAGTGGAGAGAGAAGACGACGTAGAGAAGGCGAGAGGGGAAAAGGGCAGGGCAGAGAAGAGAGAGGCGAAGAAGGCGAAAGGGAAGTACTTGAAAGCACTTGGAACAGATGAAGAAAACATGAGAGCAGAAGAACAGAAATGAGAGGGGGAGAGCGCAGAAAAGAGAAGTAGCTGACGCGGAAGCTGCAGCAGCAGCAGCAAGTGGAGGAGAAGGAGGAAGAAGAGGAAGAACAGGAGCGGCGAAGGAGCAGCAGCACCAGCAGCAGCAAGACAGACAGAGGCCACAACAGCAGCAGCACGAGCAGCGGCCGCAGCAGAAACGGAGATGGCCGGCGCAGCAGCAGGAGCGGAAGCGAAGGCAAGTAGCTGACACAGCCATGCGTAGGAGCAGCAACTGCAGCAAGGGAGCAGCTGCAGCAGAACTGCAAACAACGGCTTCTTCCGTGAGAAGCAGGAGCGCAGGGGCACGAGCAGCAACAGAAGAAGCAGCAGCAAACGGGGGCGCATCGGCCACAGAAGTGGCAGTAGCAGCAGCAGGGGGGCAGAATGCTGGGACCCACAGCTGGGGAGCAGAAGCAGCAGTTTTACGAGTAACACGCGCCGAGGGAAGCAGCGGCGCAAAGGCAGAAGAATCAGTAGCGGAGAAGCCAAAAAGGTGACGCAGCTGTCGCAGCAGCAGCAGCAACACAGACAAACGCCAAGCAGAAACAGCAACAGCAGAGACTGCAGCAGAAGCACCAGCTGCAGCAGCAGCAGCAGAGGCAGCACCAGAAGAGGCAGAAGGAGGGGAGTCGGCAGCTGGACAGCAAAAGCGTGACAACCTACGGTTCTCCCCTGTCTTTCCACACGCGAGTGAAACGAGCGCGAACCATATGCAGGAGCACATGCATGCAGCTAGTTGTATATCCGCTGGCATACTCATCTGCATATATATATGTATATATAGGGAGAGAGACAAACATATCAGATACGTGGATACGCGTGCATGTATACACACATGTTCACTTATTCGTATAACCACGTCTTGACGCATATGCACACAGACACCTACATGTCCCCTTCTTTGTAGAGACATATATGTATAAATGGCCAATCCCATGCATGCACTTACCCGTGTTTGTTTAAAGTTAGGGACACGCAGGTAAAGTCCTTTTGGGCAAGCTTGTAGTGAGTGGTAGCCGGGCATTTACGTAAATAGAACTGCGTCTATATCTATAGAGGTTGATACGTCCGTGTGTGTACAGGCGCCTATATACACATATACATATATATATATAGGTAGAGAGAGATAGACAGATAGGCAGGTATGTGTCTTATCTATCACAGCTGGAAGAGAAAGTCAGCGTTTCTCTACTTTGCTTCTCTGCGACAGCGGATGTCGATGGCGCAGCTCTGAGTTCGTCGGGTGTCAACCCGCATGCAGCATCTACGCGGGGAGAGCTGCCTTCCCGTAGCTAGCTAGCTGCATGCGTTGCCTCGTCAGCTGCGGCAAAGCAACTCCCGCCCGCCCGTGGCTGCATACGTCCATAGTTCCGCAGCAACGTGGGCCGCAGCTAGCTGCATGCGCGGACTGGCAAATCCTTGGATCGGGGTCTACACGACTGTCTCCGTAGGTATATCTGTGCATGTGTGTGTCTGTGTGCGCCGGTGCACGTACAGTTGCACGTATTTTATCTGCTGGCATAGACGCATATGCTTCGTGGCTCCGTACTCTTGTGGGGCGAACAAATGTGGAGGTGCTGATTTACAGCGTCGCACAGCTCCCTGCGCATGCGCGTGGCTGCGGGATGCGGCCTCGCCGCGCATGCACTTCGTCTCCCTCCAACATTTCGTTTGCATGTGGTCGTCCTGTGTCGCCACAGGAGGCTGGGAGCTAAGACGCATGTTCCTCCTTCAAGCTGCAAATACTTTGCTTCGCAGTATTCCTCGGTGCATGCGCAGTTTAAATCGCGCTGTAGCGCGTTTGCGTGTCTTGCGGCGTGGTCTTGTAGCTAGCTCAATGCAGACGTGGGGTGTAGGCAGTCTTCTTCCCACACTGCATGCACCGTGGCTTCTGGCTGATAGCTGCATGCAGCTATGCGAGGCGCTTCCACACTTGCTGTGACGAGCTGCGTCGCCTCGTAGGGCACAGCTAGCCATGGCGTCTCGCCCGCTTTTCCCGCATGCTTGGTCTGCATGCACCTTGTGCTTCGCATGCAGCGGGAGAGGCAAGTGCTGATGGAACTGACGAACCGGCAATGCAGCAGAATTACCCACCTTCTCGAGAAGCACCATTCCGTCTCTATTCAACACGACTCTTTTGCTGCTGCCACTGCTGCAGCGGCTGTAGCCGCATGCAGCACTTTTCAAATAGCTGCCGGTGGTGCAAGCGCAGACACCGACGCTGCTGTCACGCACGCTCCCGCAGTTGCAAGGCACAAGACCTCTCCGCCTGCGTTTTCCGCGACTGCTGCTGGCCCTCCTGCCCCTGCTGCGTCTGCAGCTGACCTGGCGGCGCTGCCGCTATCTCAGTTCCTCGCGCGTGCAGCAGCGAGCGACAGCAGCAGGAGGGGGGGGGAGGAAAATTGTCACCCGCGCAGCTTCTCTGTCTCCGTCGCGACGACCGTCCTCGCCGCACGCTTGTGCTGCTGCTGCTGCAACAGGGCCGCCACCTCCAAAGACTCTGCCTTTTTCTTCCGGTGAACAGCAGAGTGACAGGAAACACGCGTGCAGTGGCGAACAGCAAGAGCATCAGCTCCTCGAGACGTGGCAGACCTTTGACGCCCTTCCTTCCGCAGCACCGCAGCACGGGGGAAAACACCCAAGCCGCTGCTGCTGCGTCTCTCGCGCTGGTGCAGCTGCCACGGCTCCTGCTGCTGCTCCGGCTCCTGCTGCTGCTCCGGCTCCTGCTGCTGCTGCAGCTGCCAGTTCAGGACCTGCGACGGATGGGCAACTTGCTGTCGTCGGAGCTCCGGCATGGACAGCAACGACCGTCCACAGCAAGCCACAGCAAATGAGACGCTCGCGCTGCCACACGCGTCCTCTCACTGCCGCTGCTTCTTCCAGGTGACGACGCCGCTGCCGCATGCAGAGCCAAGTAGCGCGCTGCCGCCGGTGCTGCCTGCACGGAGGAGCATGCGCCAGCAGGTGCCGAGATGTGTGTGGGACAGTTCTGCCGCATGCGGTTCGCGCCGCTGCTACTGCTGCTTCTGCTGCACGCAGAGGGATTTGCTGCGGACCTCTCGCTGTCGATAGATTTGCTGCTGCTTGCTGCGCTGCGTCACACTGCCGCTGCTGCAGGAATGGCAGCTGCAGCTTCTTTGGGAAGTCGTTCTCCACCTCTACATTCATCTCTTTTCCCTTTCGTTTCTTCGCCGTCACTTTGTCTTCGACTCTTCCTCTTCTTTTCCCCCTTCCCTCCTCTCTGTAAATTATTACATGTCCTCTTGCTTCTCCTCGCCTATCTCTCGTGGGGCTCCTGCTCTCTGAATATATGTGGACGCCTACACACATGTAGGCCCATATATATATGAATATATATGTGTGTTCAGAAATATATAAATATGTGTGTGTATACATATATATGTGTGTATGTATATACCTGTCTGCGTAAGCATATACGTACATACCTGCGTAGTGTACATACACGTGTCCCGTAGGAATCTCCTTGTTTTTCTCTCTTCTTCCTCTCTCTCTCACACGTGTTGGTTTATACACATGGATATATATGAATATAAATGAATATGTGCGTAGATTTGTATGTATATGCATATATGTATATATGTGTGTATACATGCACGTATGTGTATAAGCCTGTGTGTACGTGTGTAGCATGTGCATAGATGGACTGTGGGTTTCTTCTTCTACTCCCGTCTCTTCTTCCTTTGCCCCCTTCTCGCTGAGCCGCTTGCTGAATTCAAACTTCTCTCTTTTCTGTATTTCTCACATTCGTTCTCTGCTGCCTTGTCTCCTTCTTACTATTCTTTCCCCTTCGGTTCGCCCTCGCTTTTCCCGTCCATTTCTGCTGCAGGACACAATGCCGCAACCTTTCACAAGGTTGCCCTCGTGCGTGCGCGACCCTGCCTCTCCTCCTCCTCCTGCAGCAGCAGCGAAGACTCTCTCATTCAAAGCAGCGCCAACAGCAGCGGATTCTCTGCAGTCTGCCCTGGTCAGCTGCAGGGGCGGACGCCGGCGGTGGGGTGGCAGCAGCAGCAGGAGCAGCAGCAGAAGGAACAGGAGGGGTAGCAGGAGGAGGAAAAGCAGGAAGGGAAGCTAGAGCAGATTCTGCGCATGCGTGCGCCGAGAGAAGGCAGGGGAAAGCGTCTACGAACGCGCCGCTGACGTGGATTCTGCAGCTGCAGCATCTGCGACAGCAAGAAGAGGAAGAGAAGCAGCAACAGCAGCAGCGGGGAAACGACGAAACTCGTAGAGGATAGAAAGAGAAAATCGAAGAAGACATACACCAGGGAGACTGCCTCTACACCCTGGAACCTGCACCTACCGCTACTGCAACATCTGTGGCAACCTGCGCAGCGGCTGCTGCACGTATGCTGGGCGCACAACGGTACCGCAACACCGACGCTGTGGTGTATATACACCACATACATATATATATATACATAATATGTGCAGTTTAACAGCAGATAAGTGAACAGATAGAAATAAGTGTGAAAATGTCAAGTGATGTACTTACACGAAGCTCTGCGTATATTTGTAAGCCTCTACAAAATTGCCAAGAATATCCTCAGGACATTGTTGCTGTACCACCGAACCATACACACACGCGGGAGGGCATGCGGATCTATATATCCTTGTCTTTTATATGTATGCCGAGTAAACGGAAGAATCACCTGGAACTTCGTCTTGCAGGAAAGACTACGCGTGACGCTGCTACAGCAGCTGCTGCGTGGTTGCTGCAGTCCCTACAGAATTTCCTCTTTCAATCCTCATCGTACAGATATACGTATATATGTGTGATTCCTTGTGTTAACAAAAGGACGCTAGCAGCGCTTGGTAGTAATGAAAGGTGCACGCGCCCACTGCATGCAGGATCTTGTGTTGCAAGAAAAGTAGCCCTGCATTTGTCCTGTCGATTCAACAGCAGGTGCTGCTGTTGTGGCACCTGCTCCAGGAGCGGAGCTGCCTCGCTGCCGTACGACAGCGCAGCTTTTTCGTTCGAGGAATATTTTGTTTCTCTTCCACCGGCTACAAGAAATAACTAAAAAAGAGGTCCGAAGAGGTCCTAACGTAGACGCACTAGTCAAGTGGATGTGTTATTTCGTATTTTGCACTATTTACACGTATAGATATACGTATGTGTGTATGTGCATGCGTCTACGACAGGCTTGTGGGTAAGAACTGGTGCCAGAGCGCCACGACGCAGAGGATATTTCTGTTGCATACAAAATCCTCCTGGAAACTTACTGCGGGAGCCGTCTGGTGGAGTGTTTGTACACCCGGACCACAGGAGCATCCTTTCACCGTTCCTAGGACTCCGCTGCGGCTAGCGCTACTTGTGCGATTCACTTCTGTAACTTCGCTAATGCCAGCGACTTTTGAAGTCGGGACGACCCGTAGCGCTAGCAGCTTTATATGTGTGGTCCTGCTGACAGTGCTGCTGCCAGATATGTGAATCTCGTGAAGGCTCCTACTACTAGCGCTACTGCGCTACAAGTCTTCTCCTATATCTACTGGTCTCACCGCTGCTAGAGGACACTGCACGTCTACTTTACTGCCACTGTATTTCTCCGGAGACATGGGTCAGCACAACTCCCTGAAGATTATATTTTCTTTAGCGCAACAAACATTCCTCCGAGGATCACTATCACTCCTTTACCAGCACTGCTGCTGCTATTTCCACCAACGCTGGCCGTAGCACTAAATGGGCTGCGTTGCCTGCCGCTGCGACAACTGGTGACTACTGTTGTTTTAGGCCTGCAAGCAGTGGTCAGGGCCTTTATAATGCTGCGCCTGCCTACACAGGGAGACGGTTGCATGCCAGTGGGAGTGGCAGCGTACGCTTGTTAACGGACGAAGACCGGTCACAATACCCGGCTTGCAGCAAGGAGGATCATGACCGCAAATCCTGACACTCTGAAGGAGCACTGCTGCTGCATCAGCGCCCGCAGTCCACAAATTACGCATAGCTGTCATGCTGCATATACGTCTATATCAATCTCTCTGTAAATAATATACACATATATGTACACTGCGAAAGTGCTAGTATATTATATATGTAGGCGCAAACGGCGTTGCACCCTGCCTATATTGCCCCAGCAGCGTCATAATAAAACAGATGTTGACGTACAGGGGAGTATACGAGTCTCGGCATATTGATGCAGGTTGCGTCTCCGCATGCAGGTGCATGGTGCCGCTTTTAAGTTTTAATTGAAGCGGAGCAGCGCGCGTAGGGTCGTCTCTGCTGTCGTTGTGACAGCACGACAAAAGCACTGCTGCTCCTGGTGCGCCCGTGTCGCAAGTGCTGCTGCTGCAGCGCCACGCAACATCGCTGAGGTTCTCCGCAGCAGCAGCCCACGAAGAGGGCTACGAGTTTCTCTTTTCTACGACCACCTCTACATACGCGTATACACAACCGCGCACATCCGTATATAGATAAACATAGCTATATAAAAAAAGACATATATATATGTATACAAAAACAGACATGTTTTAACAGACACAACCTACACAAAAACACGTACGTATTTATTCAAAAAAAGGACTTATACAGCGTGTTTCTACAGGAAAGACAATGCAGCAGACAGGCGACACACGCACCGTGCCGCCAGTAAGTGGGGTGTACAACCACCCTAGTAATTTTGTGGTGCATGTGTTTTACACCTCAGAAACCACAATCGACGCGGAACATCAACGTCATGTCCAGAAAATACATGTATACACGCCGACCTGGAGGGCCTGTCCTCGTGTGCATGTCCGTACACAGATTTATACATACAAGAGTGCATCAGAAAACAAAAGGCGGCGTAGAACAACTTTGTCTCACGGAAGAAAAGGGTATGTGCCACTACATTATAGATTTCTTCTGCCTGCGCAGAACTAGCTCATGAAAAAAATTCTCCTATGTATCCTAGCCGCTTGTATCAACGGGTGCAGACAGAAGTAGATCTGTCCAACAGTTCTCCTGCCTGACGTTGCTCTAGCGCTCCACCCCACTTCTCATCGGCTTTCTTCTACAGAAACAACGCACGCAGTTGTTGGCTGTTTGACTTACTCACGGTCTACCACTTCTTGAGAAAAATAACTGGGCAAAAATTCTTTCTTTCAAACGCTCCCCGCCTGCTCTTCTTCTCTTCCTTCTCTCCGAATGTTTCTTCTTCGTGCCGGTGTCCGTCTGCTGCTGTGCCGCTGCGTCACTGTCAAGAGCTTCCTCACCACCACGGGAGCAACTGCAGTCACCGCTTCTTCCTGCTGCGCGTCTGCTGCTGCTACTGACGTCGCTCTACTGCCCCTGCTGCTGTAGCGCTGTTGCTCGCCGGGATGGGCTGCAGCTACTGCTGCGCTCCCGCTGCTGCTACTGCTACTGTTCTGCTATTGCTGCTGCTCCTGCTTCTCTGCTGCGTTGCATCTTGTGGGGCTGCGCTTCCCCTTTTGTCTCTCTTGCGGCTGCCCTGCTGCACGTGCGAGCGCTCTCTCTCTGCCGTCCCTGTCTGATCGAATGAAAAAACGGAAACCGCCGCTTCCGGAGGAAAAATTCTCCCTCTCCTGTCATTGTACCCCCTGGTGTCCCCTCTGCTGCTGCTGCCGCACTGCTACTGCTGCGGCCACCGCGCTCCTGCTGTTGCGCTGCAGAATCGGTTACAACAAGGACGTCGTTGCATGCAAATAATTTGCCTTGCCTTCAGCAAAATCCTCCACATATCCTCCGGCTTCTACTAGCTGCTGCGCTGCTGCTGCGGCGCTACTGCGCTACTGCTGCTGCACTGCTGCTGCTGCGCTGCTGCTGAACCGCAAGCGGCGTCAGTCCTACGGTTGTAACTACCACAGGCGTCTAAAATATAGCGTACACCTCAAAAGCATTCCCAGTATCGTAGCACACGCGTATTTCTTTATCCCTTGCGCTCTATAAACGAATAAATGTATCTGAGAAATCTGGACATCCCCGTTGAACTTTTATTTAACTCCGAATTCGGGTGTATGTACACTTCGTACAGATATGTGGACACAGCAGGACGTACTGACGGGGACACGCGACGCTTCGTAACTTCGTAAACTCGTCTCTCCATCTGCACTTACACATCAAATGCATATATAATATATACATATATATACATGTATATATATATGCATATATATACATACATACTATACTTATATATGTATATTATATATATATATACGCGTGCGTGTGTGTATGTTTCTCTCTCTATATATATATATATATGTATATATTGAGGTAGACGGTCTTCTATATCTGTCAATATACTACACCACGACCGCATATATATACATGCATTTAGATGAAAATCGATCTGTCTACACTTTCGTTCTCTTTGTCACAAATACATAAACAATTTTTGAATGTACAGGCACATGTGCCTTCCTGCACATCGTCTATACATTTGCATGCATGCTCGCATTTACGACCCACGCTTGGACAAGGCGTCATACATCGTTTCACCGGTATTCCTTCAAGCTGTACACGTTTATATATATATATATATATATATATATATGCGGGGCACACATACGTCTACGCCCGCTTATATCTACCTATCCCTTTCTCTGTCTCGTTCTCTATGGATGATATACCGCTAGAGAGAGAGCGACACATACATATATATATATATGATAGTAGAATATAGGTGCCGCAGGTACTACATCAGTTTTCTCTCAAGCTATATATGCTCCTGTATATATATATATATATGCTGGCACACACACGTCTACGCCCGCGTATATCTTCTCTCTATACCTCTGACTCTCTCTCTCTCCATATATATATATATATGTGGGATGTGAGTGCCGCATTTATTGTGTCGCCACCGGTCTGCGCGCGTCTTATCTCGACTGGGCGCCAGCAGCAGGTCTGCTTTCTTCGGCATATCTCCGCCCGCTGCACTCCCCCCCCTGCAGCCGTTTTTCTTGACGTCCACGTTCGTGAACAAAAGAGACGCCGGCACTCTTTGTGCCGCATTTGCCCTTCTGGCGGCTTCTTCTTCTTCTTATCCTTGTCTTTTCGTCTCAGCAGCAATGAAGGCGTGGCCTTCCTGCTCTTCCGCCCGGACGCCTACGTACGCCTGCGGCTCACTGCTTCGAGACAGCATGCTCGATGACATGTAAAAGGAAGAGGAAGCACCAGCAGCCGGAGCAAACCGGGACGCCGTCCCCTCTTCCCTCCCAAGCAGCAGAGAAACAAAAATTTTGCGCAGCACACCACTGCTCCTCGGCTCACCTCGCTGTCTTCCCCTCCTTCTGCTGCTGCCGTCTCTGCTCCTCCCTCACCTTCTCCTCCCTCTCCTCGTCTGCCTCCTTTGCTCCGGCTGCTGCCCTGCTGCTGCTGCCCCGCTGCTGCTGCCCCTTCCCATTCTCATCCTCTGCTGCTGCTGCCCCCGGCTTCTGCTGCAGCCTCTCCGCAGCACTGCCGCATATCTTTTTGCTGACGTACTCTGTCGCGTCTCTCCCTTCGCCTCTTCACCGTCCTTTCCCTTTTTGTCCTCCTCTTCCTCGTCCTTCTACTCCTCACAATCTCCTCTACTGCGCCCTTCCCTGTTCTCCTCCCCTGCTCTCTTCTTCTTCCCTTTTCTCTCAATCACGCTCCTCCCCCCCTCTTCTCCTCTCCGAGCACTCACGAGCTGCTGCTGCTTCTCCTCTCTTCTCTCCTCTGCCGCTGGTGACGTCCCGTCCTTCTCTCTCCCTTCTCCGCTGGCAGCGCGTCTTTTCCTTCTCCACCTTTTCTCGACTTTCGCCGTTGCCTCTAAACTTTGGCCGAAGGGGCGTTCTTTTTGGCCACTGCCTCGATAAATTCCGCTGCGACGCGCGCGTGGTAGCAGCTGCCCGCCGAGCGACTAAGCAGCAGCCAATCTTCGGCAAATAGCGCATGCCCTCCCTTCTCGGTGACGGCGAAGGTAATGTTGGGATTTTCCCTCGGGATGGCCGCAGCAACGCGACAGAGAAGCGACGCGTCAAGCACCGGGTCGTCCAGCGCGTGCAGACACAGCAGCGGCACAGGAACCCGCAGCAGGGCCTCTACGCAGCGAACGCGGCTGTAGTACGCCGCGGAACATGCCTGTTCACAAAGTGATAAGTGGGTCAGGAAGTCCAACGCCCGCAACGACGACGCACTCGCCTGTGTCGCAGGGAAAAAAAAGAGAAAAAACGCAAAAAAACGACATGCACACACACCCCCTACATACACACATATACATACATACACATACATACACACACAATACACACACAATACACACATACATACATACATGCACGTCCGTACATTACATACACATACATAGATACACTCATATACATGCGTATACAGACATACATACATACATATATACACATACAATTACATACGCACATCCATACACATACAAATACATACATACATATACGTCCATATATTACATATTTACATACATAGATGCACACACATACATACATATACATAGACACATATACGTCCATACATTACATATATACATATCCACACAGACACACATACAGCGAGCCTGGATGTCACACATACACGCACAAACAGAAACGGAAGCTGAAGCGGAAGGGAGAAGCGACAGCTCCTACGGAGAGACACAGATATACGCATAAGGACATAAGTGATTTTCCGGAAGAAGACACAACAGAGAAGAAAGGATAGCAGCCGCAATCGATCGAGGCAGAAATGAAGAAGGAAACGTGAGACAAACAGCAAAAAGTGAGGAGGCACAAGTAGAGGAAGCGGTCTGCGTGGAGAGGAGGGCAGCAAAAGCGAGACGTGCGGGTGAAGCACAGAAGAAGCGAGAGCCGCGCGCGCGCGCTTGCACGAGAAACAGCAGGACGCCCTTCCTCCCCACGCTCATGCCCTTCCTCCCCACGCACATGCCCTTCCTCCCCACGCACATGCCCTTCCTCCCCACGCACATGCCCTTCCTCCCCACGCACATGCCCTTCCTCTCACGTAAGCCTTTTCGTATAGAGACCGACGTATCCATATATATACATATATATATATATATGGACAGACATCCATATGTAGGGCCTGCTCCAAAGACGCAGTCTTCCGCCAGATCACGTACACTCCTGCGTTGCTCCGTATACACAGCAGAGACAGAGAGAGCGAGAAGGAGAGTGCAGCAGCTACACGCATGCAGGAGAGGTCGACTTTTGGTCTGTTTTCTTCTTCTTTTTCACAGAGACACACACGGCCCAGTGCTGCCCCACACGTGTGGGTCGAAGAAAGTAACTCCTTTTCTGCAGCTGCATGTGTGGCCCGGCGCGCAGACGCAGTTGCCGGAGCTAAATGTGCGGCTGCTGCAAGGCAGCCGTCCTTCTCCTGAAGCAATGCGCCTGACGATCGACCGGGAAGCTGCTTAGACGTGGAGGGTCGCGACAGCCCAAGCTTCCGCATTTTCTGCGTCGCAGACGTCGAGCAAAACAAACGTCCCGCAACTACGCGCTGCGCCTGGCTCGAACACCTCTTGAAAAAGGGCTGAGTTTCGTAGAACGACAGCAAGAAAACCGTCGGTCTCTACTTGCGAAGCACACACACGTCTACCGACCCCTCGCTGAAACGGGCTCTACACTCTGCTCCTCTTCATCCGTCGCACACCCGCGTCACACATACGCACACATATATGGAGACTGTATATCCGAGCACACATCTATAACATATATATACACTTATATATACATATAGACAGATACATATACAGAGGCGGAAGACGGACTACCCTGCTCCTATTCATCCCTTAAACACACGCACACACACACGTATACGAAGATTGCATACCCAGGGCGACATATAATGTGTATAAATATATATGGATTCATTCAAATATGTATAGAGAAACAGAAGACTATTACCAATAAGAAACCAGGCTTGACACTCAAAGTTTTACTCATCCGCCTGCCGGAGGGTACAAATCGGCAGAGGGGCGCATGCATCTCTATACGTATATATATGTTTTGATAGTAAAGCTTTCCTCTTCACGCCTATGGAACGATTTGTCAAGAAATACACCGAGAGCTGCCCCTGTGTCTCGTCAATTTCGACACGCACGTAAAGAAATGCATCGCCCTGCGTCTTTTCTTCTCTCCGTCTCTGTCTCACAGAAATCTGCTGCGCGTCTCTTACCATTTGAGAGAGATGGATCAGACCCTCATCTATGCCACGCGAACGGTACAACGCGCAGGGCTCCTTCCACTGCCTTTGTTTATAAAGTCTCGCGATCGACTGTCTGCAGAGCCACGCCGTCAAACTCCCCGAGCCATCTAAAAACCCCAAGCTACTGCAGCACAGCACACACCATCACCAGCAGCAGCAGAGACACCAGCAGCAGGAGAGACAGCAGCAGCAGAGACAGCACGAGAAAAAGGGGCAGCAGAGCAGCAGAGCAGCGGCGCAGAGACGGGCGCAGCAGCGGGGCAGCAGCAAGAAAAAGTTGGCAGCGCCCGAAACATCAGCAGCAGCAGGACGACCAGCAGCAACAGCACAGCCAGCAGCAACAGCAGCACACCAACACACACAAGGCGAGAACGGCGTCACGATTTTGACGTAGCACGTCCCGGGTTCCTGTGCAGACGAACCCAGCAGTATCGACTCCTGCAATAGCTGGAGTCTGCTGAACGACCGTGGGACACAGGCGACAAATCGCACGCAGGACGAGGACGCAGAAATGAAAGAAAATATAAACGGATACGGACAGGAAGAAGAACAAGAAGAAGAGGACGGAATACGGCGATGCAGAAACATTTTAAGCCAACGCCAGTGCCCCGGCGAAAGTTCGTATGCAGCAGGCATCTACTTAGGTTCGAGCCTCTACTGGCGAACAACACCCGGAGACCTCCTACTGACCCCGCACACCCACATCAGCACATTCGAAAAAGAGAGGAAAACGAAGCGTCACGTCATATATATATATATATATTTATGTACGCATACATATATATGTATATATGTACGTGAGTAAAAATAGTCCCCAGCCCGTGCGTCGCAGTTGAAACAACCCGCCTCCTCGGCCAGCAAAAGCAGCAGGAGCAGCAGCAACTGTCCCACATGCATTTCTGCAGGAATTCAGCGGAACCGAGCCTTCAGTTAATCCTCTGGTCAGGTTTCCCCTCACAGAGAGCAGCACTTTCCTACATGAGGAAGTGTACATACGTGAAGGCTTTCACCATACACAGATGTGTCTGTTTATCTGTAAGTACACATATACATATAGATGCATATATGTATGGAGATATATGTATACGCGTATAGATAGATACGCATATACACAACTATACACATATATATACATACGTCTTCATATACGTATGTATACACAGGTACTCACGTGTGTGTATGTGTCTCTCAAATACGTCAATATATATGTGAAAGCCCATACATGTATATATATACGGGTGTATATATATTTATATGTGTCTACACTCCCCAGTTGCCCCGATCTGCTGCCGTTTTTGGTCTGCTTGTCGCTCCATGCTTCTTCGGGTGTTTTTCTTCTCGTTTTGCTGCCTGATGAGGAGACAGCAGAGACCTGCGGCACGCAAGCGGCGGTACGGAACTGCAACCGGCACTCGGGCCTGCGGAAGAACTCGTGCCGTCGCAACCCCACGATGAAAAGTAGACACGTCCTCGGCGGTCGCCGGCGGCTCCTGCACATTGCTGCCTGATGTTCCCGTGTTCCCGCCTCTACTTCACACAACTGCCGCTAGCACCGCGACCCACAAAAACGACACCGCCGCTGCAGCAGCACTCCCCAGCTGCGCCACTCCACCACTCCACCCCGCAGATGCAGACACCCCAGGCTGCTGCAGCAGCAATCCGCGCGGCTTGCGGCTGCGCCACACTCTAGAAATAGAATACACAGCTGCTGTAACCGTACCTTTCTAGACACAGAACGTTAGACACGGTCACTGCGCCCTTCACGAGCGGCAGCACCGACAGCAAAAAGCAATTACTTGAAGGAAGGGCGCAATTGCGACTGCTGCTGTCGTCCGAAGGAGGACGGTCGCGAGAAGTCGCGTCCAAGCAGCGCCTGTGTGCGCGCTGCTGCCCATGCAGCTCGGTGTCACGACTTCCTCCTGCTGCTGCACCTCCTGCAGCAGACGACGCGACAGTTTTTCTTTCGCCCTTGTTCGATCCTGCAGCACCCTCCATACCGCAGACGGCATCCCGGGACCCCACGCTACGCTGCTGCTGCTGCTGCCCACTAGCGCGACAGGACGGCCTCTCCTCTTCGCCTGCAGACGCCTGTTGTTGGGCTGCACGCGACTGCAGACGCAGGCAGCCAGAAAAACACCGGTTCTCGCCTCCGTCTCCTTGTTCCGTCCCCGTCTCGCACGACTGCTGGCCTGGTCGCCTGCCAATTTCCTCACGACTACATGTATTCGTCTGCTGCTGCCGCTCGTGCAGTGGACCCTTCCGAAATATCTGCTGGCTCCGCTGAACTGCCTCATAATCCCCTTTCCCGTCGTGGTCCTGTTGCCTGCTGTCCTGTCCCTGCTGCCTGTTCTCCGGCTGCGCTTCCCCCCTACGCTGCTGCTGTTCAAGCAGCAACTTCAACGCGCCTAGGCGCCCCAGGAAATTTGTAACGACGCAAGCTCCCATTGAGAAAGCAACGAAATACAAATCCTTTTGGCACTGCGGACGCACGCATGCGGGGAAAAATCCATGCACAAGCCCCGCAGCATGAGCTGCGCGTGAATTTGCGCTACTTGTTGCGCACGCAGATGCACCCCATGCGCAAGCGCGTGCATCACGTGGGCAAGCGTAACCCGCATGATCTCTGCATGCACTTGTTGAAAAGTCGCAAGGGCACGCCTCCGAGTTTCCCCAGGCCCCTATACTCTCTGCCGCGGAGCACAGGGCCACCCCACAGCCTCCGCTGCTACTGCCACCTGCAGCAGCAGCTGCTGCTGCTGGAGCCCCAGGAGCTGAGGCAGCCGTCACCGCTGCAGCGGCAGCTGCATTAGCAGCAGGCGACCCCGTCGTCGACGCAGGGACACAGATAGTCGCTGCAGAAGGCGCAGACGCAGCAGCTGCAGCAGTAATCGCAGCCCCCGCAGCAGTTGCAGCAGCACGCGCGTGGGAAGAGGGGTCGATCCCGACGGCCGCAGCAGCACGTGCAGCAGCCTGAGCAGAATGCATGCAGTGGTCCCGCAGTACCACCTGCAGCGCAGCTTCTAAATCATCAGAAGCCGTCAAGTCGGTGGGGCGGGTGCATATCGGCACTTCAACGCCTCTTAGACAGGTAAGAAAGTAGCAGCAGAAATCTCGCTGCACCGCTGCCTCGCAGACGGCCTGCAGATGCGCGTCACTTCCGCGGGCCCCAATGCCTGCAGCACGGCACACACCGCAGCACGGCAGGACGAGGACGAAGGAATTGCCTCGCAGCGACACTTCCACCTCCGCATCGGCGTTCATGTATGCGCAAAGATGATATCCACATGCAGCTGCAGGGCCGCGTGCGACTTGACTGCCGCCTTCCGCTGCTTCCACACACAGACCTCCTTCGTCTACTCCCACCCGGTGCACATGAAAAAAGTAGACATGCGGAAAGCCGCATGCAGACCGTGTCCGTCCGCAGGTGTGGTAATTACCACACTGGCATGTACATATATATATATATATATATACAAATTTATGTGCAGCACACACACACCTCCTCTCTACATGTGTATTAATATATATGCCTCTACACACCTACTTCTACGTACACATATAATACACATCCACACGAACACTTCTGCGTGTTCTGCGTGTATATATATATATATATGTGCCTGTACATATGTATTTATCCATGCGCATACAATACACATACACACACAGAAGCGTTCTGCGCGTCCCTGCATATATGTACAAATATATATATGTGCCTGTACATATGTACATATGCATGCGCATATAGTACACACACGGAAGTGTTCTGTTCCCCCCTATACAAATATATACATGTGTACCTGTACACCCGTATTTATACACGCGCGTAGAATACAGAAACATACCCTACACATCCATATAGTACACGAGCGTGGAGACGGTGTCCGCACGGATACCCACCACAGATACATGCATTCACACATATATATACAGATATATACACACATTGCTTCTACACATATGACGCCTGAACCCCTGCGTAGATACATTTTATTACTCGCACGCGGCTACGTGTGTCACTGACGCCTGTATGCAGACACTAGATATGACCGTGGATGTAGAAATAGATATACCTATGTACAACAGATACACATACATATATATATACGTGTATACACCTGAATTTGTACCTCCCCGTACTCATATGTTGTGCAAGCGTGGACGTGGGCGACTTCCACACACGTGCAGCATATATGTAGACACATCTGCCACGTACAGCACCACACACAGAGGCACCGGCTGAGACAGAGCGGCCAAGGAGGGCCACCGGATAGAAAAGATGAAAGAGATGAGGCGACCAAATATTGAGAAATAGGAATATACTCCGGTGCACAGCAACAACACCATGAAAACGCAGGCAGAATAGGACAATACATTTAAATACATGTTTGGGAAGAGACACACCCACCGTCGCTGGAGAGAGTGAAGCAGCTTACCGCCAAGGACGAAGACAATACCGCGACAGCCGCAGCAGCGGTCGTGGAGCCTGTCTTCGTTTTGCTGCTTCTGCTCCTGCTGCTGCTGTTGCTGCTGCCGCTGCCGCACGTGCTGTCGCTGCTGCTGCTTTTGCTGCGTGTCGGGAGCTTCGGAGGGCGGGCCGCGGTGACGCAGGTAGCGGAGCAGCAGCTGCGTCCGGTCGGCTGCAGCAACGTTGAGAGAGAAATCAAACTCGAAGAGAGGAAGCAAGCGAACGGCTTCCTGCGCCCCTACCATTAGCGCCTGCACCAGTCGCTGCTGCAGGGCCCAACACGCCGGGCGGAAGCCGTCACGCAGACTCGGGCACTCAAGCAGCAGCTGCTGTCGCTGTTTTTCTTGCTGCAGACGCTGCTGCTGCTCCACGCGCAGCGACTGCTCGTCCTTCACCTGCGTCTGCTGTTGTTGCTCTCTCTCCTGCGTCCGCTGGTGCTGCCGCTCCTCTTCCTGCCCGCACTGCTGGGTCGTGTTCCTCACAGGCAGCTGAAGCTGCTGCTCCCGCCTTGTGCGCTGCTGCCGCGTGCGCTGTGAAAGAGTTTCGTCCTCCGCTACAACGGCGGCGCCGGCCACGTTGCAGCTGTCACGGTGTGGAGTCAGCAAGCGGCAGTCGGTCCTCGTAGCCTTTCCTGCTGCTTCATCACTTCGAGGACAGCACCGTCCTGCAGTTGAAGACGTAGGGAGATTGCATGCCGCATGTCTGTTGACGCTGCTACTGCTGCCCGGCTGTTCATCTTTCCACGTCGACCCCCTCCTGCTGCCAAGCGGTGCTGTGGAAGGAAAGGAAGGTTTTTGAGACTCAGCACAACGTGTGCATTGGCGATGTACTGCAGCACGAGCTGCTGCTAGTGGAGCAGACGCAGCTGCTGCTGCTGCTGAACTGGCGGCCGTCGATATTTCCGATGGAAGTTCGCAGCAAGTATCCGCAAGGGACTCCTCTGTACACGAGATGTCTGTCTGCGCGTGTGTGCACCGTTCTACGGAACTCGGGTTGCTGCTGCTATTATAAGGCCGCGGACAACAGCCCTCCCATCCGCCGGAATGTTGCTGCAGGCTGCCGAGAGATGGCGAAGGTTCTTGAAAATCTTTGCCTAGCGGCGACGCGTCTGCTCTGCAGCTGCTGCAGCACTTCATGGAAAAGCTGTGCAGCTCCCTGCCGCTCTGCAGACCAGGGCCTCTCCAGCAGCAGGAGCACGGCAGACACGTTGCGGCGGGCCAACTCGTACGCGAAGCAGCGCTGGGTAAAAAAGGCTGCCACAGGTTCGGCTTTAGTACCTTCGCATTTTCACTGATGCTCCGGTGTACGAATGTGCTGGTAATAGCGCTTGACGTTTCTTCCTCGGGAGTGAGGCTACTCGATACAGACGATGTAGTGAGAAAGGAAGCAGATGCAGAAGGCTGTCCCTGCGGAGTGAGGGAGCCGGTCCCGATAATAGCCGGCGTGTAGACACGGCGGAAGCGAACGGGAAGGGGTAGGAAGAAACATAGAAAGACGAAGGCTGCTACGGTTGCGGGACAGGACACGAAGGTGCATGCTGCTGCATCGAATACAATGAGGGCCGTGCTTTTTAACAATGAAAGGGCTACAGAGAGTGCAAGAAGTTTCGCCCCGATGCGGAAGAAGAGATTCAGCAACCGAGAAAGGAAGACGGACACTCCAAGCAGACTTCCATAAAAAAGAAGGCGGGAACACGTCGGAGTATTAAGTCGGGAGAGAAGCCTCCAAAAGAGGCGCTTGAGAGGTTGGGAAGAGACGCAAAAGGGACAAAAACAAAGAAAGAAATGCAAAAATCCGTCGCCGCTCCGAGCGCCGGAGCTGTGAGACGGGGAGGACGGAAAAAGCGTTTTCTTTTCACAAATGTTTGCTGCAGCTTTCTCGACACGGGATGGCTCCAACTCAGCAGAGTGCTCAAAGGGCACGGCTGCTATGGAGTGCCCAGCCGGCACAAAGGCTGAAGAATAACGGCCACGGGTGTACATCGCTTCACATGAAATTCGTCTGTTTAGCAGACCGGAGAGCCTATGCGGTACAACGAAAATTACGGCTACCGTCAGAAGTCGCTGGAGGAGCGTACAGGATCAAGTAATATCTACAGCGGAGCCAGTCGGTTACGAAGGGGGGAGCGAAGAATCCCTAAAGGCAGGCTGCGCGCCTTGTAGAGCGCAGGTGACGTGAAAATGTGGACCACACCGAAGACCACTCCGCACCGCGAGCAGTGGAAAGGTAATAGTTCCTGAAAAGAAAGGTACCATCCCCATGCGTGGCGTTACCGGCTGTGGAAAACATACATTCGAGTGTTTGAGTGGAAATTCCCGGTACAACAACCCGGAAGCGCTACGTTAAACGGAAAGACTCCCGCTTTGACGAATATAGAGACAACCAGAAGTTGGACACAGGGGAGAGAGGCAAGGATTCAGACAAAGTTGGCGGTGATCAACGGGGAGCCCTGTGAGCTTCCGTTCAGTGGAAGGAAACAGTGCACAAAAGCACTGTCAGGCGGGAAAAAACCAAGAATCTGCCTCCAAACAGACTCCCATACAAAAAAACATGTTGTTCGAGAGGCATTCGGAGGAAGTCTATATTACGCGTAGAAAATGCGCATACGCAGAATTTTCTTCGCGTAGACGTTGAAGAAAAATTGGCGTCACTGACGGCATTGAATACTAACAGTGTGGCTCTCCTTGAACAAGATCACATCAGGCAAAGCGATTTTATCCCATGCGAATGCGTGTTTCGGCCCCCTAGTGTGCCATCCCCAGCAAACTCTGCTAGAAGAGCTACTGTGTCTTCGTGTGATCTGAGCTTTGGTGTTCTCATACAGCTCACAGTCCGCGCCGATGTGCGCATGCTCATCATGCGCTCGAGGCGGGCCACGTATCAGGCCCTCATCCTTGAGAGATGCTGCTCATACGAAAAACACGCCGTACATTACATCAAATGAAATGATCAGGGAGCTCCAATGTGTGTGTGTGTGCGTATGTATGTATGTATGTATATATATATATACATATGGGCGTGCTCCACGATATGTTCATACTCGCCAACATAAATGCAACATTTCTGCACGTCTGCTGATGCGGCACCAACATCCGCGCTTACGTGAATGCTAATACGACGCTCTGGTCTGTCCAGCGGTAAGGCCCTTAACTGTCCCTCTCAACATCTTTTACGTACGTGTCAATAATGTGTACGTGCGGACATTCCGTGAGGCTGCCGCGGCTACACGCTATCGACCGTTTGCTTGGCTTCGTGCGGAAATGTAACTCAGCAGGTCCTGTGGAACTGTGGACCCTCAGGACTGAACTACGATGTTCACGCACGAGCTTGGTAGGGCCTCTGCGGGGGCAGCTCTTCACTGATGCGCACTGTGTTCGAGGCGGCGATGGCCACTGCTGACACGTCAGCACGGGTCCACCAGTCGAGCACTGCCCGCACGCAACAGAAAACCAATTTTTATATGAGATGCTGAGCCAACATGACCTCGTACCCAGTAAATGTCTGTCTGCGTCTCGTGTGCGCCACTGCAAAAAGGAGTGTGGGTTGTCCGTTGTCTTGCCTTAACCAGCCCGACGCACGATGCAACTGTCTGCGTATACGCTAAAGAACGTAACACATGAATTTCCGGTAAAAATCCATAAACCAGGTCGAAGAGCGCCATATACTTCCGAAGCGAAAAGTCCTGGCGCCCAATCAAACGCGGGACGACGCTACGGAGAAACGGTATTGCTTTGAACGTTATCTCAGTGATAGTTTTTCATCACCTCATCCTAAGGCATACAGATTTCCGGGACTGCTCACTTTTCGATTGTGACCACAGCGTATTCGACACCCACGAGAAGAGAGTTCACCAGCGAGCAGATTAAGGAAGGCAGTTCTACTTACGTGTGCTTGGTTGCTTTTCGTCACGAAAATGTGCACAAATAGACGGATAAAGCGGAAGCTACAGTGAGCTTCCACCGCAGCGCCGGTGCACGTTTGCGTGGTGTAAATATCTACAGGCGTATCCAAAAGTTGAACTTAACTTTTACATTATCTTTGCAGTTGAGTTTTACGTCATCTTTGCACATGCAAAGGCGGCGCGTTCGTCTACTGAGATTATGCGTATATGTACACGGAGGTGTGGTGTGTTGTATCTATATACGCACACAGGCCGACATGTACGCACACAGTAAAATATACCGGCTGGTTCGCCACGCAAAAAGATTTTTTCCATGGTTGCTCTTCATTTATCTGTGGGGTATAACGCCGGCTGGAGGGTAACGAGTGAAAGGACCGTACAGAGGACTTCTACGATGGTGGGGATGACGGTGTGATGTCCACGACTGTGTTACGATGTATGTTTTTCGAATATAGGCGGGAGAGGTGCTGCAAGTAACGTCGAGAAGGCCGTCGGCAGCAAGGGATGCCCTCCTTAGTTCTTCTTTCACTGCGCTCGCCAAATCATAGAACAGACACAAACGTATCGGCTGTCTTACCAATATCTTTGGTCGTACAAGCGGCACGAAGGAAGTCACACTAGCGTACAAAGCAGAACTCACAAAAGAGCAGGCTGTCCGCCCTTTGACGCCGGTTCGAAGTATTCTTTGAAAACGTGCACGCGCAAACACGTTGACCAGCATACAATAAGTGTAAGGTGCTACGATAGCCCCGGAAGTCTCACAAGCTGCATCACAGGGCAGCATTCGTCGAGATGCGAGCAGGACTCGCGTAGGTTGAAAGGTTGTTGACCTGCGGTTTTCCACTTTCTGTAGTGCCGATGCCTTGACTAGCTAGATGGTCCGGGACCGCTGGTCGTACTGTTGCCCAACGGCAATAGATGCCACTTTTCGTGGACAAGAGAACATCCTGTGGGTACAACTGTGCGCACTCGTGTAACCATGTATAGAGGTACATACGAGCGTTAGCGCACAAGGTCGCCTCACTTATTTTAACAGGCGTGGAACAGAACTGCAGTGACTGTACCAACGACAAGCAAACAAGCGTCACTGGTTTATTCTTCGTAGCGCCTCTCAAACTGCGAAGTGGTATGACAAGTAGTGAAGCTAGTGTTGTCAGCAGAACAAGGGACATCAGGATGACAGCGTACAGTGTCTTTTCACACGTGAACAACTAATCTAATGTATCTTGTAAAACTGGAGTCTGATACGGAGAACTATAGCCCGAATTGACCCCGTAGACATCCGACGTCGAAAATACGCTCTCTTCGAAATTATGATTCGTGTACGAAGCGAGTGACCAAGCTTACCACGCCACAAGACCTCAAACATCCGACGCAAACCGTTGAAATCATGTATGGCAGACTCAGATGGCGTTTCTTCCAGCTTTAGTTGGACAAGTGGGTTAGTGTTGAGCCACCGTCTATCAGGAAGGAATTCTTAGTTTTACAAATGGAAAAGATAAACCATGTCTTCGGCAGAAATAGATACCTACACGCTTAAACGGATGTGACTCTAATTTATAGTTATTCAGAATGGGAAGGAAGATTCTATATTTACATGTGAACAAAAGCAGCGGTATCGTGTGCGAGGCATTTCAGTGTACAAAAGTCCTGCGAGGTGGGATCTCGAAGGGGGCCTATAAAATTGGAAGCATGCCAGACTGTTATTGCGTGGCGTTAATTCGGCTTTGTGACATTGAAAGTTGTCAGTTGCATTGCTCGAACCGCAGGTGTTCAAAAGCTGCTACGGGATATGGTTTTTGCTCTCTGCTGAAAGTAGTTCGCAACTGCAAAATCTTATATCGTGAGCCTGGCACCTCCTTCAATATATTGTTCGAAGGACCCCTATCAGCGTGACAAGTAGAGAAACGCACCGATGTACTTCCTTGGACCAGTGTCTCGTCGACTACCTCTTCACGCTTGACTCCCTAGAAATACGGTTGTAGGAGAGGAGCTGCACTTCTTGCCTTCTAGCATCGTTTGCAGGTATCCTGCATAGAGGCACCACAGAGGCAAGAGCGAAGAAAAATGAAGACACTCACGACGTAGTGGTGACGTCTATTTGTGCAGTACGTGTACCTAACTGGGTCTCGCACTCCCCCTCGGTGGAACTCAGCAGCTGGAAGCTTGTGTCGTACGACCGAAGCATGCTCTGCAGGAGGTATGTCACGTCGACAAAATATGCCTCACGTTTCCCCGGCCTAGTTTAAGAAGTGTTGTGTTGGTATGTAGTGTACTTGGGTGGAAGCGCACCGGTAATCCTTGATTTCCTTGAACCGTGTACAAAGAATAGTGTGCAGCTCGTCTTCATTTGTTCGAATCCTTCTACAGGAAACAAAGTGCGCAGAATCGTAGTTGCGAGTGTAAGCGCTGACTCCTAGTGCAATCATGCCTGCGCCACATGGATATATCACAGCAGTTTCGCGGCTGTATACGACGTTGTTGAAGAACTACGAAGACAGAATGTACCCGTTGTAACGCAGTTGATTTCTTTGCCCTCACTGGCTCCATTTTGGTCTACATCCTCCATCGCAAAGGACGCGAAGCATGGCAGTGACAGTTAATACACAGTTCAGCCGCACCATACACACGCGACAGCTACAATGGAGAAGCCTTCGATTGCGAGAGTTTTTGGTATTAAACTAGCTTTTTTCTCACCTTCGTCCACCTCTTAAGCTGAATTATCTGCCGTAGCAACTGCTGCTTGCACGTATTTTGGTACAACTTGTCGTTTCAAGCTGGTAACGCTGCAGCCATGGCCGCGGCAAGCCTTATTAGATAACCCCTTTTTGCGGTGATTAAGAGACTTTCTGTGTGGGATGCCATCCAGGTGGCGCAGCACTGCTTCCACAACGTGACATATCCTATTCCTCCTCCACCCCGGGATATCTGCTACAATTTCTCTTTCTTCTGTAGACAAGTGGCCATCTCTGAGCGTCACTACCGCCTTTTGTCCTGATCAGTGAAGTCCGCCAGGAACCTGGTGTGTTACTCTGTCACTTGCGTGCAAATGACATTCTCTCTAAAGGCTCAGACTGCAGCATATTTCTTTTTGGAGTACTTGTTTTCAAGATTCTCCGTTTAGTACCTTTCTCGACATTGTGAAACAGCATTCTCCTACGATAAGTGTCGAAGTATCGCTTACTTCCTTCCTGTCACCCAACATCGGCTTGACTGATCAGACAGCACCAGCCACTTACTCTTCAGCCAGACTGCGCACGGCGACGTCGTTGTGCCTCTTCACACAGGTTTAGCTTCACTTGAGAAGGTACTCCGCTGGCCCGCGGGGGTTGACATGTATGACCACTAAACACTATCTGGATTGGCGGCTGTTTTGTGTCCCGTTGTAAAGTTCAACATTCTGACTTTCTTCTGTTGAACAAGACTTCATGACAAAGCTGTCGCACTGCGTGGAGGTGTGGAAGACTTGCCGTTCGACAGCGGAAACCACTTCTCCTGTATCCTACTTCTTCCTTCTCGCTGCTGCCCTTCTCCTCTGTACAAGCACCAGACGGTGCAGCTCCCCTGTAGCCTGGATCTGTGTATCTCATCAATGCACTACTTGCCACCACATATTACCTCTTAATCAGTGTTGCCGAAGCACTGGACAATAAAAGATATCAAGCAGGACGTTCGAACAATTCGGTTTTTCCGAAGGATTGTGCTTCATCTGCTAGTGCTTTTACGTCTATATACGTAATTTGGCAATTGAGCACGCACGTGTGAGGAAGGACAAGACTGTTTTTTGAAACAGTGCTTCCAGAGGAAACCTTTCAGTACTACCAGAGAAAAGTCGGTGGGTCCCAGTGCCTCTGCGTGGTGACGCAGAGACAGTCCACATCTTACGTATATTTGGGTGCGCTGAAGAAGTGCTGAGTGGCAGCAAACAGAAGGGTTACGTGCAGCTGTCCAAATTCTGTAGCACACCTTACACCAAGGTGAGGTGTAAACAGATGCGCGGAATCCGACAGAAGCAGGCGTCTGTTCTTACGGGTACATTTGCGTAGGCGACAAGATTCCAAACAGGAACGGTTGTGACTGCCTGCGTGTAAGGTCTTTTCTTCGACGAAACCACGCGCAGCACAGACCTTGCTGCTGGGTTAAGAGACCTGTTCAAACGCGCTGGCCTCTTGAGTCTCTTTATACTGTTTTCTGCATATCGTTGGCCCAGTTCGCTCCCTCGGGTACACAAACATTGTGGCATGCATTCGAGAGAACGTACGTCCGGCCATCCTCATATTATGGTATACAACTAAATGAAGAGTCGTAAGCAAATCAGAGAAACAATGAGCACGCTTGTTAGCCGTGTAACACAACATCCTCCGGGTGTCGTGTCTTATCTCCGATACAAATGCAAAACTCCTATGGCACGTGGAGAGCAACTGCTGCTTAAAGCCTTCACACAGGGCAGCGGCTGTTCCAAATCGAATACGTGCCAACGGCCACTTTCCTTTTTAGCGAAACTGCTGGAGTCGGAAGCTGCGTTCGTCTGGGAAACGAAAAGACTGCTCACCAGTGTCAGTACATCTGCACGCAGTGCCTTTCTTCTTCAGACATTGCAGAATAAGTTGGGATGGCCGCGACTCTGCTTTCGACCGTTGTCCTCAACTACGCAGTCAGCAGCACACAGCAAAAGTACCCTTTTTCGGAAGAGCATGGAGGTGGGGCAGCGTGAACTGCAAAGGGACGATCCACTGCACAGCCACGGGGAAACGAGGAAACGAGGAAAACTAAAAGAAAGCAGGGTGGAGGATCCAGACGAAGCATTTAATCGAGGTAAAAAGAGTGATACACCAAATGAGCAACGCCGAGATCTACACACGGAATAACCGAGTACTAAGTATAGCTATATACAGAGGGTGAGATAGAGGCAGATACCGACGTATGTACATAGGGATGAACCCGATAAATACGCAGTATCCGCGTGTGTCCCTCCAGTTCGCTTCCAGTGTTGTGCGCACGTAAGCACCACAGCATCGGAAGCCACGTGACGAGTGCAGTAACAAGAGAGACAGCATACAGCGAGAGTCGTAAAACCCTGCAGAACTCGTCCGCCGCAACACGGGACTGCGTGCTACAGTTAAGTGTGCGCTCTACCATTCCTGCGTATGCGATTTAGAGAAGAAACCTCCCGTGTGTCGTGCGGCTCCATGCAGGAAAGTTGACAGTGATTGCACAGAATGATTACTGCGGGTGCCTACAGTGGGCACTTAGGATCTAAGCGGGAAGTTTCGTCCACATGCTGGCGCCTGCGGCTACCTTTCTATATACGTATATGTATGTATATATTTATGTCATGCCTACTAGACATATGCCATATACGTAGGTATACTATGTAAAAAGAGAGAGAGAAGGAGAGGGGGTATGATCGAAACGCCCAACCAGTGGCGTCTCAGGTAAAAGAAAATTCATGCAGAATCTGGGTGTGCGTTGTTCTCTCCATGTTATCGTCATATGCTGGTATACACACCAGCATACAAGCCGGTGGTGACGCTAGCACTTTTTTCTTCACGTAGGTAGAGCAAGTAAATACGCACACTACTTGGTGAGTAACCTCGACTGTACGCCACCTCAGGAAGATTTCGATTGCGCAGAAAGGCGTATATGGGGCTATACAGTCAGGCTGAACTGGCATTGATAGCTTCACAACGCCAACCTTTATGATTACTCAAAATTTGGGCGTGCAGATGGTTCCGCTTGTATCGTGGCAGTGTCTCCCGCTTCCCCTGCAAAGTGAAACCACGCGTGAATGCTGTACACCATCGTCAATTTAAATGTTGACTTACGTGATTATATGCATGCGTGTGTACTTATAAGTAGGGTTGCACTATGCAAGCACATATATCCACGTATTACGTACATCTATATGTGATTGTACATACACGCGCAAGTGCGTTTGTGTTTGTGGATACGTTGGTGCCTTCTACCAGACCGCATGGCGCTTTACACGGCGGAACTGGAGAGAATTGTAGGAGAAGCAGCAGCAGCGAGCAGCAGCAGAAGTAACTCGAAAAAACTGCCTGTCCAGCAGCGCATTGACATGCTGCTCGACCGCGGCAGCCCCTTCCTCGAGCTATCGCAGTTGGTGAGCCCCCCGTTGGGCCTGAAAAAAGAAGTGATGTCCTCTTAGGCATACCAGCCTCCGTGTGCCTCTATCTACGGCTCCGGCGTGGGGCATATACCCATGTATACGCGGTCCGATGTCTGTAAAGTTTTCACAAACAAATCTCTGGTCAGCGCACTGACGCCCGACTGCGTTCTTCACTCCGTCGAGGTCTTCTCCAAATATCAATTTCACCCCACACAAATATAGTCACGCGAATACACCTGTTGTAACACGCGTGTCCTCCAGGTCTTTCGCTGATGATACGACTACACTTCTCCATGGGTGTACTCGTACAGAGGATGGGCGCCGCACACACTGCGCACGCCGATTCCGTACGCTTCTCTACCGCCTCCACCCAGGTCACAAAAATTCATAGGTATGTGGACCTATTTGTAGGGCGTAGCCGTTTCGGCTGGTTGAACTAAATCGCCACTCGAGACTGCTCTTCTTAAGCATCTCCATCGACCTCTTCTTCCCTTAGTGAAGTTTGATCTGTTGTTACCCTGTTTATCCCTCGCCTTCACCACGTTACAGTTTTTACCATTCGTTCTCTGTCTCTTTCCGCGGGAGGCTGATGCGTGCTTCCCACCCAACTGTTCCTTCTTGCACACCTCCCCCTCCTCCAGATGCAGCGACTTTAACAGAGCAGCACCTTTTTCCTTGGTGCGATATCTTCGCCATTCGCTTTTCGACCTTATTCGGCGAGAGTTGTGCTCTCGTTGTGGTGCTGCTACACATGTGACCAGCAGCTTCAAGTGCTAGCATACCAAGTGGAGGCAAGCAGACTCTATGACGTGTACAGGAGGATCAGTCAGCGGAGAAACTCACTGTGCAAGGCCTTGTAGCGTTCTTCGAAGAGATTCAGTCTAACTTACACATATCTGTCTATTATGGGTGTGTATGTAGTACGCATACGTGTTTATCACAGATGCGGTGAACATGTGCATGGGCAGCAAGCGTATATATTTATATGTGCGCGATTTTGTGGTATGCGTACGGATTCAACTACAGATACACGCCACTATCTGTAAACAGATCTAAGTTAAGCTCTTCTCGTTCATAGGTGTGCATCTATTTCTCTTCTTAGGTGTGTGTGTGTGTGTGTGTGTATGTCTGTGTCTGTGTCTGTGTCTGTGAGTGTGAGTAGATACACGTGTATACATACGAGTGCGGTGGTTAGAGGGGACCCGTTTATATGCATATGTGCGCGATTTTGTGGCATGCGTACGGATTCAACTACGGATGCACACCATTATGTGTGAACATTTAAGGCTTGGCTCCCCTCGTTAATAGCCCTGCTTCCACTTCTCTCCTTAGGTGCGCAAAGTTCTAAAACATATGTGTGTGCGTGTCGACGTTTACGGTGAATCTAATGAACTGTCCTGAGCTCTTTTGTACAAGGTCTTCGTTTAATGTTCGCTGACGGAAGGAAACAAATTTCTGCAAAGTTCCTTTTTGTCACTCTTAGGCCGGATATAATTTATACGATAACGAGCAAGTTCCACGTGGAGGCATTGTCACCGGCATCGGCCTCGTCAGCAGGACGCTGTGTGTCATTGTTGCAAACGGTAACAACTTTGCCGCTCGACTCTATGCTGCTGCTGTCCTTCTCACAACCTCTCACTCGCACTCTTGACGCTGCCCTTCGACCTTCATACAAGCGAAATTCCCCTCTCGCTCAGAAAGTCCCACAGACACACTCGTCAGTGCAAATATCTGTGTACGTGACTGTGGCATGTACGCGTATATATATATAAGCCTCTATACTTGTATGTGTGTGTACGCGAGCTTTCTGAGAGCGCCTGCATATAGGTGATACGGTTGTTTCTACGTCATTCCTTCGCTACGTGTCTGTGTACTCACCAGCCTCGAGGCATCGGAGCGCCAGCTTCTCTGTCCGCATGGTGCATGTATGTGCAATGAGACCCCCTGCCTGTGCATGTACATACATACACATATATACAGAGTGCGCGCGCGTTTTTGGGAAGATGCTTCTGTGTTTGATTGCGTGTACCTGTGAAATCTACCCAGCACCGCGTGTTTGCAGTCCCACACACAGCTGTGCACCATTTTCATCTATCCATATACAAGTACATGTCTGTCGGGACAGAAAAGTCTTTGTTGAGGGCAGCATTTGTTCGTGTCTTTGCTGTTGTGCGACTTACGAGTCTACCTAGAGTTCTGCAGTTGTGAAACACGCGCTCACCAGGGTTAGAGCTGAAAGCGGAAAGATGAGGGTCGCACAGGCTTTTTTCTCTTAGGGAAATACTGGATAGAGTGTCTAAACACCGCGGGGCTGCCAAGACTTCATAGTTGCATAGTTCCAATCTTGTGAAAAGAGGGACAGAATGTTCATTCACCGGCACAACGGTGGCAATGTACAGTTGCGTGTGTCTCCCTCGCGGGAAGTGACTGGTTGTACTGCAGTAACGGGGAGGAGACGCGTGTCGTTTTGCGGCCGCAGTGAAGCTGCGCGAGACATAGAGGAAATACCGCCCAGAACAATCGAAATGACCCTGTCAGCTTGTGCCGCTGCGGCACCGATCCCAGGCCATCGAAACTGCTGACCTTGTTTCTCTTCCACAAATAGAGCAATATATTAACTCTTCTGAACAAGCCACTTCTGCCAATGCAGCAAAACTGCAAAGAAAAGTTGCACCGGTGAAAAAGAAGAATTACATTTTCCTGCGCCGTCCTCCAAGACATAATATTGTGCCTCGGTTTCCTCTGCCTCAGGTAAATCAAGTCTACCCGCGTAAACCTGCTGCTATATTACGACTGTTGCGTGGGGTGTCCCATACACTTACACGCCTATACATTTACGACTCCCTGTATGACCGCTGGAGATACAATGTAGGCATGAAGCTCGCATCAAGTAAACCCCTGGTAAGAAATATTAACGTATACAAGTCTGCACGTATGCATAGGTTAGTACTCCTCACGATGTTTCCGCACTAGTATACTGGGTAATGTGTGGATAATGTGTGTACGGATGTATACAGATAGGTACAGCTGCAAGCGTTCGCCCGTGTTATGGAGTAGCTGTGTCCTCCGGTACGTGAAGGGACCACACTTGGTCTCTTGGACTGAAGCAAGCTCTTTACGGCCTCTGAGGAGAAAAGGAAAACCGGATTCCCCTGATCACGGGGATGCACTAGTTACGTAGCTGCGCATCCGTGGTTGTTGCTGAACAGAATAGGAAATAAAACATTTTTTTTTTAAAAGGAGAATGAAACATCTTCCGCTGTTCTTCCTCCGCTGCAGACCCCGCCGTGAAGGGTGGCTCCTACTATCCAATAACTGTGAAGAAGCATCTGCGTGCACAGCAGATTGCCATGGAAAATCGCCTCCCTTGCATTTACCTTGTTGACAGCGGCGGCGCAAATCTCACCAGACAGGTAGAATAACAGCGGCGCTTGCACTGGAACTGCGTCTTCGCCTTGCAGAAATGAAAATTTCGAAGCATCTGCACAGGTGCGCAGGATGTGGATACACGTATACGTCCGCACACTGGGTGAATGTACGCTGCGAAACCGCGCTTATGTCTACACTTGTATCGCAGATATCCCTCATCTGATTTGTCTGCACCACGAAAATGTTTGCTGACACATTCCATAAAAGTGTAGACCTCTGTATACGTGCAGAGACCTTCCGTGTCAACGCTGCCTACGAGCGCGTGTACACGTACCCCTTCTAGTGTGGAAGAGCAGGTAACCGTGTCATTTTCCTAAAGGCACACGCAGATGAGTACGCGTTAGTACATTCATACCTAGCGTTCACAGCATGTGCCGCAACGTGCGCACATCTATACGGCTTGTCTTGACTATACATTTCTGGAGACGGAAACATGTGGGTGCACCAGGGGTGCGCACACGTAGGTGTTCACACACAGGCATCAAATTACCGTAGACTGCAATGAAGTTCCACTTCCAACGCTTGCACATTCCTGGTCAGCAGCCAGGGCCCTTCCATCACACAGTTCTTATTGACAGAGATGACCGCTGGCACCGCCATGTGTCGATACCCGTATACACATGTATATCCGTGTGCATATATACATATATATATATACATATACATATGTACTTATATGTTCAGAGTATAAGAAAATATATATGCACATAGTGTGTATACATATATATATATATATGTAACTATACGCTTACTGTGTATATGTACGCCGACGTGCACATATACATATATATATATTATATATATCTGTAAATATGTGTATGAAACTACACGCTTGGAGCACATCAAACTGTACACATGTATATTTACACACATACATATTTGCAGAGCTTTACTTTGAAATATATACGTAGAGCTGTGGGAATTGTACACACTTATGTCTGGATGCATGTAGGAAGCAGAGGTCTACCGACAATTCGCGACAAGTGGATTCTCTCCTACGGACATCCGCCCCGTCTTATGGGGGGGATACACGCACACGTTCACATACAAATGAGTACACGACGACTATGAGGGTGTATGCGTGAATGTTTATGTTGCACCGTATGGATCACTACAGATTCCTGTAAAAGCGTATACTGCAAAGACATCTGTAAGGTCAGATACATTCAGAAATATAGGCTGTTAGCAGGTATCCGCCAGTCGTGTACGCGTACCTGCTCGTGAGGTTGTACGCCTCCACTAAGTGGGTCAGACTTTTGACTTTTTTCCGCTCTCCGCGCAAGTATGTTTACATGTCTATAGAGATAAACATGCCCTCTTTCTTCTGACACATTCTTCGATATTCCGTCTCCAAACATGCGTGTATAGATAACTTTTACAAAAAACCGTACTCATCCTCTTGTCTACTGAGGAATATGGACAGAAAGATTTATCTCACGGTTTCACTGAAGTAGCTACTGTTTCGTAGCGAAGAAGCTGAGTTCTGGTGAAAACTCGAAGTCGTCTTGTCGTGTCGTGAGCAGCTCGAGCTCTGACTACATGTGCCTTTTTGAAAGTGTCGCCGCGCTTAATAATATATATATATAATTGTATAATAATAATAATAAGGCGTTGTTGACGCACAGCAGGTGGAGCGTTGTGCTCTTTTCAAAAAGAAACGAGAAAAGGAGAGAAGATAGAGAAGGAAAATCCGAAGTCGCTGGCGAAAAAATGCGAGTAGACCAGCTTTTTCGTTGCCTCGGTATTTGTAAGAGGTGACGCGTGTGTCTCCTAGTATCTGCGGTAGCGTTAATGTGTATCTGTTTCCCTGCAAATCGTAAATCCCCGTCTGCTTCACGTTAAAAACTTATCGCCGTTCAAAGCTACAGAGGAATCCTGTGCTATTGTCCGGTGGAGTATGTCGTCCCCAAAAAAGTCTGTTTCTTCATAAACGTATCACTAGCGAGTGGCCGAAAAGTAGAATTTTTACTGCTAGCAGGTATCAACCGACGAGCTCAAGGCAGGAAAGGCTTTGGTTTTCCTCTCGCTTTGACAGCAGATCGCGTCTGTGTTACTATGTAGTATACACAGATACATGGCTATACGCGTGTAGATGTGTACATACTGACCGACAACGACAGACAGCGGCATTTGTGAGGGCGGGAGTACGTAAGTGCTCTTTCCACTAGGTAGCACGCTGCATGACTTATAGCGGAGTGAACCACTTCCTGCCTCTCTGCGAGCCTCAATCGTGGTAAAAAGCATATAAACCACAGTGTTTCTCTGTAACAAGCACTACGGAAACGCAGCGCTTCCTCTCCGCCGCAGTGTAGTGCACTTCTACACGGGGAAAACCAGAACTGTCTTTCTCCTCCCGGGGTGTACGGACGGCACAGGGCGGTCTCACCTCCTCGTTTGAAGGTGGATGTCCGCGCTGCGTCCCTCTTCAGGTAGACGTCTTCCCCGACCAGTACCACTTCGGCCGAATCTTCTTCAATCAGGCGAGAATGTCTGCCCGTCGCATCCCTCAGATAGTACGAAGGACAGAAACAAACGCACGAAACTGCCATGTGCTGGCAGTAAACCTCCGCGTATATACACACACGCACACACACGTCAAGGAAGAACTTTTACATGGAGGAAGCTTCTTTTTTCTTACGAAGTGGTCGTATTCTCCAGGGAAAGTCGGAAAAAAAAGGTACACCTCTACAACGCGTTCCAGAAGTCAGCTTCCCAGCAGACACAGGTGAAGATACACAGAGGTTTCCGCAGTGTCGGGAATTTAAAAAAAGAGTGGCGCTATGTAGCTCATGAAAAAGAAAAGACACGCTCAATACTACAGGCATATTTTCGAGTGTGTATCCGTTCTATGTAGCACACGTATATGCGCACGCCTGTCTGTACATGTACAGGTTTGCGCTGTGCGGAAAAGAGCGACAAAAACAACGACGATTACAGAGGAGGGAAAAGAGCGAATTTTTCTTTTCGCTATCATGACGTCCACGTACACGTTTATACGTGGACGTTTGCACACTTGTATACAATTGGCTTCCCGTGTTCCACAACTGACACATTCGGCTGCAACAGTGACGGATGACGAGGCACAGGTGTGCAGCAGCAGAGCGACAGGCGCGACTTTTTGAAATGGCCAACAACAACACAAAATCGCGTTTTTCAAGATACAAAAGGCATGCAGGGAACGAGAGGAAACACGTGTGGTATGGAGCAACTTTTCCTTGTGCTGTGCGTTTACGCAACACATTCATTTGTTATAGACGTTACACCCTTTCGAGGCGTGGCTGTACACTCGCGTCGGAAATCCTGTGCGGCCATAGAATGGGACGCGTTCGAACAGCGCATGCGTACTACAAAACAGGCGAGACACACAAGTCGCGCGGAAGTATGTGTGGCGAGCGGTAGAGTGAAACAGACACTTGTAGACAGAAGGAGAGAGGGAGAGGGACAGGGAGGGAGAGCGAACACACAAGGAGAAACAAAGAGAGAGAGAGATCGGTAGGTTTTGCGGAATTTGGTAAAAGAGAGATATCAGTTTACGTTAAGTATAAGCATTCGCATGTGCCGCTCTCTCCCTATGTATATATATATATGTATCCATATGTACACGCAGCTACCGATATGTCTTAAGTCTCTTGGTCTCTCTCTCTCTCTATATATATATATATGCATGTATGTATATACGCCTATGTGTAGTTCGCTCTCTTTCTCTCTCTGTCTCCCTTTCTATCTCTCTCCCTCTCCCCACACACAGATGTTTGCATCTCGCTCTGTGTCTCCCTTCCTCTCGAGCTGTATATATATCCCGCTCTACTCACTATGATCAAATGGACACAATCGCATGTCACTTGCTCTCTCTTAACGGAGGCAGGTACAGTCAACCGTATACACGTATGTAGATTACGAAAATGAGTGACACTACATGAAGAGCTACAGTGAGACACCAGAACACTTGTACATGCAATTTGACGGATGATGGGCTTTGTGGATTGGAAGTTACTGAGAGACGAATCGACGCCTACGACGCCGACAGAGACAGAAGGTTCACTATAAGAGCTCTGTAAGAAAGCCGGTGGACGAGCTGCCACATGCAGATGGGGAGCGAGTGACAGGAACGCCAGAATGCGGACAGTTTGCAGGACACTTGCAGACATAGCTACGGACAGATCCACTAGTAACGCAGTGTATGAACGAAGTGACGGAGAACAGTTGAAACATGCGTAGATGCAAACACAGGTGTCAAGAGAAGCGCCTGAACGGCGAGAGACCGCATTGACCTGCAGAATCAGGAGGATCGAGCCGGCACAAAACGAAGGACTGAGCGTACGTGAAGACGCTCAGTCCAGGCAGAAGACCAGCCGATGTCAAAACACATGTGGAGAGTCGCAGGTACTGATGACGGAAAGGGGTGTGCTCTGAGGATGCAAGTCGTGCACGTAGACGTATAGCATCGTAGCGAGTACGATAGGAATACTTTAAGAGACAGTCCGGATATCCCGAAACAGACAGATCGACAGATAGACGTGAAGGAAGTGCGTACAGGGGCCAGTATACACTTGTGAGGAGGAAGGCAGATCAGTCCTGTGGAGAGGCGCGGGTGATGAAGTCAGCATGAGTAAATTGAGGGATAGGCAGGGAGAGAGAGAGAGGAAAAGAAAAAGAATAGAGAAGAATGAAAAGTGTCACGGGGAACGAAATGGAAGATACCAGAAGAGAAGGCAACCGAAGGAGGGAGACAAGCAGCTGGTAGACGTATTACAGATCGACAGCGAGCCGGTTGAGAGAGAGACGGAGTGTCTGCGTATAGCACAGCAAGAGATGCAGGCCGATCGCTTGATAAATATTCACTGCTTCCACAGTCACAAAACTTCGGGACGGACACGGCAAAAAGAGGTACAGACAGACTGGTGAAGATAATGAAAACGAGAGGACGTTTTCTACGTGAAGGCAAAGACACTCGCTCACACAAAAAGTACAAACGGTGGAAGAGTGTTAAGAACGTAAGAGAAAGGTACAGACACACACATACATGTATATACCTCAAAATATTTCGTTAGTTTGATGGTGGCAGAGTGAACGACACACTGTCGGAGCTACACAGATGAAGTCAAAGCTGCGCAGACAGGTGAGAGGCTATTTACAGACAGGGAAGAAGACCAGAACGTAGAGGGGACAGAAACAACTACCGTGCTCTCTCAAATAGAAGGGGAGCGAGACAGAAAGCGTGGAAGGCAAAAGCGAAACAGACAATTACATTTTTTCTCAACAATTCACGAAGGGGCAGCAACCAACTTTCCCGCCGTTTTAACGGAGTGTTACTGAGCATTTTGCTGGTCCCCTTCGATGTCGTCGTAAGCAGCTACTGTTGCTGTTGCTAGGGATGTTCCTGTTTCCATTGACGGACACTGCTTTAGAGAAAAACACTCTCGTAGGTACGCAGAAAGAAACGCAGGTACACATATCGTACCGTGCATATTTGGATGACCTGCAGTAGTTATCGTCTCGCATGGTGTAGATTGCAGCCTTGCTTTGCTGCAGCTGATTCTTTGTTGCTACGCTGCTGCTGCGTTGCTGCTGCTCTCCAACTGGTTCTTCCGATTTTGGCGGCTGCTGCAGGTGGATATCTACCTCTCGGGTGCTTCTGCTATCACAGGAATTCCTCTTTTCCATTACCTGCTGCTCTTAACACCTCCTTCTGCTGGATCTGCTGCTGCTCTCTTGTTGCCACCGCTATTCTCCTTCTCCGTGTCTCTGGCGTGCTCTTGCATTCCTGTTGGACTAGTTAGTCGTCGAATTATACTTCTGCCAGGAATGAAAGGTCACTCTATGATGTTTCCTTCCTCTTTCCTTCTGATATTGGGCTGAGCCCGGATCCTTTCAACCTTTTGAGGCGAATCCCTTTTCTTCTCTTTTTGTGATTCCCTTGGTGTCCTACTTCCGCAGTGTATTCGTGGTAATGACTGGTAAGCAGGTCTTTGCTGCCGCTATCTGGGACGCGTCTACTCTCCCCTCGGCTGCCACGATCAATGTTCCCCCTGGCGTTGTCACCCTCCTGCTACTGCTGCGCTGCTCTTGCTACTGTTGCGCCGCTGTTACTGCAGGTGCTACGTTGCTGCTGCTACTATTGTTACGTTTCCCGTGGTGCTACTATGTGGCAACGCTGCTGCTGCTGCTAGGATGTCGTTTCTGCACTGTGTAGGCCGTCGTGCTGGGAAGCTGCACAGCAGGGGGCGCGTACGTGCCTGCAATGGCGGATGAGACGATAATAGTGGCAAAACAGGGTACAATATTTCTTGCTGGGTGAGTTGCCGCATGTTTGTCCCTACGAGGATCAACGTAGAAAAGGACGTGGAGAAGAAGCGAATGAAAAAGAAAGCAGCACTTGAGAGGCATAGGTAGATGCACACTGCATTGCTCAACAGGAAGGGAGCACTTCGCTTGTGAGTTTCTGTACCCCTCACGTGCATACTGGAAGTGCACGGCGACTACGCGAAATAGAATAAGAGAATGGAAACTTTTAGGTCATTGCGAGGATAACGTGGGAACGGAACGAGGAGTGAAAAATAGACGTCTTCCCCAGCTGAAGTGCAGAGGCAAGGGGAAGATGCAACAAGTGAAGAAACACGAAGAGCACCGGCCGCCTGAGATGAAGCACCTTCTGTTGAAATGCGCCTGATGCAGGGAGGGAAGAAGCAGAACAGTGGGCAGCCAGCCCCGGAGAGACAAAGCCACGGGAAAGGAGCTGGGCATACGGTGGTATATAAAAGTGCGTTAGAGTATGGAAAATGGAGGCGGCTCCAAAACCTAACGATACGGGCACACAAAGTACAACGTTGCATACATCAAGCAAAAAGACTGGGAGTAGAGAAGCACGAGCAAATAGAGAGAGATGCGGAACTGCCATAGATGGTAAGGAGACAGACATAATCCGGTGAGAAAAAGCTACCGTATTCCCTCGATGACAAGGAGTGCAGCTAGGAAAGGGCGGGCAGGAAAAGAGGGCAGAGAGACGCAGAAGTGTTGTTGCAAAAGAATGGCAAAAAAGGACAAAGGGATGGAAGAGCGATGCAGCACACTGGTAGCAAGGTGAATATATGGAAGAAAGGACAGTGCAGCGACGCGATAGCAAGATGACTGAGGAGAAGAAACAGCCACTCAAGTGTGCGGGAGACTGTACGAGTGGTCAACAAGGAAATAACTGAATAGATTTTTGTTACCAGGTCATGTAGCAGCTACACGCGCACAGACGGCAGGCTGAGCGCAACTGATTGCCGTGGTTGCTCATTTCTGTGCACGTGTACACACGAAAGCAGCGAGCATCTAGTTCCTCTACATTTTCGAAGACCAAAAAGCAGAAGTATTTGGCATCAGTGTGTACGCAACATGTCGCATGTCTTCTGCGCGTGTCGTGCTACACACATACCAAAATTGCAGCGGGACGGGACGCACGTACTCTCCTACTGGTAGGGGTACAGATAGAAAAGTTGAGAGGGGAGAAAGCACGTACGATTATATCTGTCTACGGAGAAAGACTACGTATGTCCCCGTTTAGGCAGATATACCAATGTGAGTGTCTTGACGAACCTACCTCTCCCTCTCTCGCCATGAGCACGTACGTATCGGCGCATGCGCTCTGAGCAGCGCAGTGAGGAAGAGGAAACACCTTTCTTTTTTGGCTGAAGCAACGTAAGTAAGCAATGAAGCGAAACCTAGTCTTGCGAGTAGCGCGTCCTTGCTATGTGACCACAAGGAGCAACCTACGACACCATAGGGCGGAAACTGCTCTTTTCTTCCAAAATCGTCCACTAAAATATGCTGCCGAATGGCTTGCACCAACATATCAGGTTGGGAGATAAATTTCAGTTCCTATGTGTAAACCTCGCGTATGTCTGTTCGTCCGAGGAGACGAGGACGTCGTCTCGGTAACGCGTTGTCCGCTTGAAACGCAGGAGATTCCGTAGATAGGGAAGAGACAGCGATCGCTGCGAACGCTGCGTGTAGCTTACACACTTCATTTAGGACAGTTCAATAGTACGTGCCTGCAGCAGGTTGCTCACAGGATGGAGTGGCATATACATATATGTATATGTATGTAAACCGGTGCATGCTTCGAAATATCTGCCTTTTTTTATGTTGCATGCAGAGTCCGTGTGTCCTGCGGAGTGTAGTTAACCGACAGATTCCGAAGAAGAAAGGAGGAACGGCTCCTATCGTCAGCAGAGGTGCAGATGTCGAACTCTTCTGCTAGAATTGATCTAGCCCCGTGTCAAATGCTTCTCTGTATTAGGAACTAAGCAGGCAGAACGTGATGCAGAGGTCTCTGAATACGTATCTGCAGTCGAGTGTATAAGCTACTGGCGTGCAGCATGTCGCACGCTTGTGGCATACAAACGTACGTGGATAAAGGTATGGGCGTTTTCTTGCACAAACCGTTTCAGCATCCCGCTGCGGTCTCCCACCGTGAGCCACAGATCCCTGGCGGGCATCACCAGATACAGAGAAACCATATGGCGAGCTCCATACTAATACGTATTCATGTATGTATATTGACGAATCACCCATGCAAGTAGCAGGCTGTGGAGTCTTTCTACAAACTACAATACGTGAAGGAATGCCGCACACGCCAACTGGTGCAGCAGCCGTACGACAGACATAATTGTATGCATGTGTATAGTCGATTTGTGTGTGCATGCGTGTATGTATACCTGTATATATAGGTAACCGCGGATTGAGCTGCTGGCGCATGACTTTGCACCAGAAACCAAAAACTTGTGGGGAGGGAGAATGTGCTCTCTACGGTCGGCCTCCATCCCTGAAGCAGGGAGACACCCACATCATTCAGACGCTTGAATGATGAAACGTGCAAGCATATATATAAAATTCAAAGAGACAGGCATACTTATGAAAAGACGTCTAGAAACATATACGCCCACGTAACTATGGAATGCAGAGGTAGACGTATTTCAAGACAGAAAGGTATTTCGGTAACTAGACGTGCATATACATAGATATACGTGTTTTGTAGAGAAAGAGTTGCATAAACGAAGAGACGTCTACACATGCATATATACGTGCATGCAGCCACAATATAGAGAGAAATGCATCCATAAGTAGACGTAGAAGATATGCACACGTACGCATATACATGCGTTTATCCATACGTGCAAATCTAACAGTCTGCGTTCTTGAATTATGCCACGTCATATGCTGCAGGCCCCCCCTGGTACGCGCGGCCACAGGCGAGGACGTCGACGCAGAGTCTCTTGGGGGTGAGTCATTCTTCCGTACACTACAAGGGAAGAGACCAACAGGAACAAGAAGAGTTCTTTGCAGACGCAGATCTCCTGGGAACCGGATGTGACAGGCCGCGATACTTTCAGGCGTGAAAGCGGCATACGAAAGTGTCTAGTTTCCACTCCGCTCCTCCTGAGCCGCATAGACGAATACGTATTCTATCCGTACAACTAAAGCTGTCTCTCGATCTTTACCGGCGCAGGAACCCGAGGGACCCCCTACGTGTAACCACGTAAGGATGGTCCTCTACAGCGTAGTTACCGCTAACGCTTCTCAGTATGTGATTTATTGTTTTGACGCCACCGCCTGTCTTACGCTCAACACCGAGTGTTAACAAAAGTAGAATGGCGTGGCTTCCTGCTGCATAACCTGTTTGTTTGACATTGGTTATGTATTGGGATGCTATGACGACCAGGTAAATCTCTTCACAACTGACGTTTTCCTACAGAAAAGTGGACGTGTGAGGTGTGATTCGTCGCTGACAGTGTGAATCTGACAGCGAAATAATTATCCATGCTTACTGCGTGGGAAGGCTGGCCGCAGAGCCTCAGACACGCAACTATAGACACGCGTGGAAGGTCAGTGTTCACTAAGGTCACCTTCTTGTCCACAAGAGATGTAAGCGAGAACCAAGACATGAGTGCAAGCACTGGTTGAGAAGGGAGGTACGAGGTTGTAGATAGTGGGAGGCATGCGCAGGTCCGCTTACGCGTCGATGTACATGACAAAACAGCGTATCTGTGTAAACACATCAGTGTCTACTCCGTTTGTTCCATAAATAACTGTTTATATATTGTATGCGACTTCCTGCGGTAGACGAGTCTCGTGAGTAAGATTGAAGCCCCGTAAACCAGGCGTGGGGGGGAAAGAAACGTGGACTGAGACATGCACATTTACGTCTACGGATACTATGCGTGTCTATCTAATACGTCTATAGAAGTACTGAAGGCGTAGCCCCCACGTATTTCTCTACGACATGTATTGTAGCTGCGCTTGTCACGACAAGTGCACGTACCTCTCCTGCATGTTTACCTTGCTGCTCTCTTTTCAACGTCGCGTGCTGATATGAAAAATCCTGCAGGGGCTGATGTGCATTGTCAAGTCTCCGGGGTGGCGGACCACTACGCGGTAGGCGCTATCACAACTGACACAGAGTTAGAACAGTGAGACGATGTTCGGAGACTCGACTGGTGTAATCATTATAGAGTGAGGTTTGTTACGATTCTTCGCAGAATAGGAATTAGCATATTGTTACCCACCGCAGGCTCGTGTGACTGATTGAGTTTAGACGTCGCACAACGGCACCACGCCCTCTGCTGTAAGACACCTGAAACTGCTTCTGACGTAGCGTGGTTCCAGGTACTCTGGAATGTGGATTTGTAGTCGACGGCCTTCGTACACTGTAGTACACTGGATGTGGAAAATCACACCAGGGCACCCCAAGTTAGTACACTCACCTAAAATCACCTGCGCCAAGTCGGAGCGCCATGCACATCAACTGCGCTTGACCCAATATTGCCGAACCACTTGCACCGCACAGATGCCTGTAATAGGCATAAAGCTAGTAGCACATCAACCCTTCAAGGGCATGGAAAACCCACTCAGATGTCCCACCACCCTCTCCTACATGCACTTGAAAGTGCCGCCGGGGTTGCACTACCCTCCGCATTATTTTAGTGTACGCTGCAAGCATTCTTACAACTAATTCGAGGCCGGAAGAACTTCGTACACTATCAGCAATCCTGTATACGAATGAAAACCAGACACTTTGAACGTGTCTCTAACGCCTCAGAATGTACTACGCTGTAAGTACAATGAGGTGCAACGCAGACATCCCAATGTTAGGCCCTGTACAGACTCCTAAATTCAACTTTACAACCGTAGTTTTCGTACGGGAGACACCCGTCTTGAGCGGTTGTTGCATCTGCAGAAGCTCCTTTGAGGCATGTGCGTTAAACCGCTGCCTCACCAGAGGATTTCCGGCCCAGAGTAGAAAAAGTAGTGGCTGAATTCCCTAGAATGCTTCATTACATGCTAGCAAATGACACTATCTCGAAAAGGCTCACCTCGACCTTTCACTCTGGTAACGGCACAAAACAGATGGAAGCGAACAGAGCAGCTGCGGACCGCTGCGTGAAAATTCTCTTCGTGTGACAGAATCGCTGCGTACGTGTGTGGTCCTCCGCACGAACGCATCTGTCCATTCGGTGCAGCTACCACGTCAGGTACCTCTGCAACAAAGGGCCCGCATATCAACGAAAAACATTCGCAGTTCACCAGCGAAGATCTGATGCTGCTGCTACGGTCACTGGTGCCGCTGTTGCCTGTGGTGGGACTGCTGTTTCTCCTCCTACTAGTACAGCTGCTGATTAGGCTGCTTCTACTGTGCCACTCCTCCTGCTGATGTGGCGTTGTACTCTATTTATGGGCAGCGCAGCCCCTAAAGACGATGCTGTCTTGCACTGATTCTGTGTCAGTTTGCGGCTATCGCTGCTGCCTTCTACTGACCCACTTGCGACTCTGTTTTTGATGGTTTTCTCGTCGACAATCGTCCCTCTCACGTTTCACTGTTGCTAGCATGCGAGCGCGCTAATCGACGCGTGTGTGCATGCATGCCACAAGCATACGAAGGAAACTGAGCGCAAAATTGTAAGCCCTCCACGGTGCGTGCTCACGTCTACGTGAGCGGATTTGCTGTTGAGGAGCTAAGGCTCACTGCCTCTACGTGCGCTCGAAATTCGTTTTCTTGAGAAAGCGAGGCAAGCAGAGCGGTTTGCACGTCTGTGAAGAAGAAGGGTTAAATAAAAAACATGCACAAGCTTTGTTGTACGTTGCCCCCGTAGCAACTACCATCTCTGATGGCTCGTCCCGTCTTGTGCACAACAGGGCGCCGCCAAGCTACTCGCACGGACCTTCAGGTGTATGCATGTATTCGTGTAGAGCCATCGACACAGAAGGTGTAAGCATACGCTCGTGCATTCACCTGTACGCTTACGACACCTGTGCGTATATCTAGGTGTCCCAGTGTCTGCAAGGCAACGCAGCAGGAGCATCGCTAGACTGAATAAGGATACACAAGAAAGCGATCACAGATTTACCATGAAGATTTGCACCCGCGTGAAACGCGTAGCTAATTCTGTAGTCTGAGACACCTTTTCACGTTTCCTTGCATAGGAACTCACACCTGGTCATACTCATCTAGATGGTGGCAGCAGGTAAGAAAGACAAGTTGTACATCTTTTGTGTGACCTCCGTGCAGCTTGACGAAGCCCATGCTTTGAAATTGGCGCGCCGTTCAGTCGCTGCTTTGCCTCTTCCGCCTCCCTCGTCCGGTAAAAACACGAGCCTCTACAATTACTACGTTTCCATCAGTGTACAATGTACGCGGGGGTACGCGTTGTCCAAATTATGTGCAGCGGCAACCACATAAACACGAACATTGAAGCACATCCGCGTAAAAAGCCTTTGATGCGGATGGTTTTCTCACATTGGTGTTACGCGTGCAGTTTATACACGTGTGCAGGTGAAGCTGTCATACTTCGATGCACTGAAACTAATTTTTCCGGACTCACGCAAAAACATTGTGTCTAGTAGGGACAACATAGAAACACCATGAATCCGCCTCTTTGCTTGTTCTAACCAAAGCGGTGTTTAATTTGCTCTTTTGCGCGGACACCACCGGGAATCTTGCACAATTTGCCCCTCCCAATCGTTCTGCTGAGCGTGCCCTGCAGTGTCTCCGCAGGCCTCTTCTGTGTGCCTCTCGGAAGACTTGCCGTGTAAAAGACGAGTGGGAATCTACCTGACATGCGTCAATGGAAATGTGTGGATCCGTGCGCACATCCATACAAGTGCGTACGCGTATACCTAGGTACATTGCCTACAGCGGTGTGCATGTCCGCACGGACACACACTTCCAGGTGCGTACACACATGCATCCATGTATACTGATAGATACGCACTCCTACATACATAGGTAAGTGTGCCTGGATGTGTGTATGTCTGCCAACCTTGTGCACGCGTGACGTGGGCGAATATAGGATACGTACGCGCACCTGTCTAGATACACACGCGCACCCATACAATCCTTCTCACGAAGAAACATGTATACGTGTACAAGCAGCTAGATGCGAAGACGCGCGTGTGCACAAGCGTCTGCACACATGCACATTGACACCCACTCACAGACACATAATCTAACGCAACGACCCATACGCCAGCACAACTTGGTGGACACTCCCCGTTGTACTCGTACGCGCATTTTCACACAGGAGGCCACATATAAATTTGAAGACATGCGCAAACAGTAAAGACATGCGCAAACAGTAAAAACGTGCGCGATCCTGTACCTCCAAGGGGGGATCTGTACAGAGTGTATCTGCATAGACCACTTTACCAGAGCCTCCACAGCTGCGCTGATACTTGTATACAAAGCTCCACACACATACCCAAATTTAGGGGCGTTTAAAGTGTTTACACTTCGGAGCACCCAGAGTTCAAGACAAACTTGCACACCTGGATGTGTTCAGATTCACACAAACATGTTGCAGGTATGTGCAGACATATGTAGACACACGTGGAAATGTTGTAGAGACTTGCAGCAGATGCGGCGGGACTTCGGCTGCTTTCATGTGTCATCCGCCGGCTTTTCATGTAAGTGCTCTTTCTCGCCTAGAAATGGGTGTCCAACTCGGACGGCTCAGCGCACGTGTTTGCAGGTGTGTCCTCGCTGTTTTCGCCCCTTGCGAAAGCCGAGGGCGCCTGTGGGACTGCGTTGGATCCACTGAGACCAGCAGAATCTCTCGATGCCATTGCACCGTGTAGCCCCCGCCGAGCGCCGGATATTCGCCGCCTGCTTGCAGGCATTTTCGACCGATCTGTACTTGCGGAATTCAAGCCTTTTTATGGCACTACCCTTGTGTGTGCGTACGCAAGTCTCCATGGCATGCCAGTTGGTAAGTCTCGCAGTCCACTGATCAACCGCTAGAGACGCCACAGCGTGCCGCTTTGTAAGCTGGGACTCGCCATCACAAACAATGTACATACAGACGCTTGGTGAACCCTCCTTTGCAGAGCGTTTTTCAGGAGATTCTTCTTTCCGCCTGTTTCTCCGGACAAAAGCTTCCATGCAACAGCAAATTTAATCGACCATACGCACCTGCGCGACTGTGTTGCTCGTACATGACACGGTTCGTCGGAAGCGCAGGCGCCCCGAAGATCAGTTTCAACATTTCTACGTGTCCGTACAGATGTCACGGGTTTTCATTGTTCCGTTCAAAGGGAACGTACACGGGAACTTCACAATGGGAAAAAACCCTCACATTCTTGAAGAAATATATTTCACAGTAAAACAACCAAATAGATATACATTTCTTAGCTTGCAGCGAATGCTGCTGAAGAGTGCCGTTCCCTAGAGCTGTCCTCTCAGGTTTGTGTTCTAGTGTAGGCCACACTGGAGGTTCCTACATATAACACGCGGGCAGGTGTTAGTCAACCTTACCGTGTCGTAGGACCCGTATAATTCTGACAGGCAACCAATGGCAGACGACGAAGTGCCACAGAGAGGCTTTTTTCAATGATCTGTGCGTTCCTGATTGCAGTCCGTTTGACCGAGTCGCACCACCCAGCAAACTACAAAGCGTACAGAAAGGGGCTGCTGCTGTGTTTCCAAGTCTTTTCCTCAGCAAAGCAGGGAAAAACACTGTACACTGACACACCTTTGTCGCAGCCGTGAGAGAAAGGTAGACTGCGACTTTCCGTGTTTGCCGCGCGGTAGATTTACGACTTCCGCAAATCCACTCTACACGCACGACACACCTATACAGATTTCCACACACTTAAATAAACGTTTGAATGTATTCCTCCGTGTAGGCGTGCTGGCTAACAACGGGGTACTGCAGTCCGATAGCGCTCTCAAAGGAGCGCACTTTATTCAACTGTGCGCGCAGAGAGAGCTACCCTTGATATTCTTTCAGAATGTCACAGGATTCATGGTAAGTCTAACGAACCTTATGAATTGCGGAATATCGAGGCTTTCCAGGGAGTGCACCGTCGAACGGATCCTGCGTGCTCTTTCGCGTCCAGTAAGCGTACGAACAGGAACACTCGAAATGAGATGTGTAGGAAGTTTGTGGTACTGGGGCCCAGGTGGGAAACATTATTGTGGTTTCCGAATTGATCTCGAGGTGCGAACCTCTGTTGTGTCCGGGGGCTGCGACTGGTACGCCGTATGCGCGTCACTCATGTGGCACGTGTCTATTTTTGCATTTGTGCCTGCCTTACTTACCAAGTGACAGCTGGAGCGTAGAAGTGGTGACCTGGGAAATTAAAAGTGTTGTCACAAGAGACCCTGACTACAGGCGCTGCCTTCCGCACCTTCCCTGCACATCTTGACTATTAGATAAACTCGCACAAGAGAACGCACACAAGGCTTACCTGGGCTCGGCAGTGACCGTTCCACTAGCTTCAAGAGGACGTCATAAGTCTTGTAGTGAACGAGGGTCTTCACCGCAACTCACGTATGCCTTATCTTGCGCAAACGAGACTGGGTTGTATCTTGTGCTCCTTAACGGTCACGTTGTCCACGTGGTGGCTAGGACCCACCACGCAAAGCTGTACAAGGTAAAGATGGACAACAGTATGGCAGTAGGTGGCCAAACTCTGTCGACTAAGATACACAGTTTCGTTGACAACTAGGACTGTACTGAGCCCAAAAGACCTACGCGTGAAAAAAAGACGGGAGATACTTGGTCGTACATGTAAAAATTAAAGGGGATGGCTATTCTCTCCTGCATCAAAGGCACAGGATATATGTGTGGAGAAAGACGGGCGGGATTTGGATTTGACGTATAAAAGGTAAAAAGGCAAAGCCTCCTATGATGCCAGAATTACATTCCCGAAACAACTACGCGTGTGACCCTGTCGATTCAGCAGGTTGCTCTTGACTGAAAGGAATGTCGAGCGTCTGGCGGGATCAGTGCTGTGCTAGTCGAGGAAGTTGTACTTAAATATGGAGTTCCACGACTGGTGGGGGACGCCGGGGGAAACGCAGTGCTTCACACGGGTGTCATCAGTCGCCTCCGTCAGTCGAAACCAACAGTAGCTGGCGCCTCCGTCCCCCCGTCTCAAAACACTGAAATTATCCACGTCCACCGATGCGTAGAGTTGATCCACGTAGGCGCTAACTACGCAGGTTGCTTCAGGAAAATAAAAATGACGTTTGAATATGAGGGGGTCCCTATTTTGTGCTGCTGCGAGCATGATCCAGTACACAGTCTTGCACCTGTGAAACAATGTCTCTCAGTCGAAGCACGACTACCTGACTGAATCTGGCAAGGAATCCCTCTCGAACATGGATTTGTGCGCGCAGTTCTGTAAAGAAGCACCTTATGTCCTCTGTAGTGTGCGGGGAGTGTTTTACGAGATGCAGGGGGCTCGGCCGCGGAAGCCTGCGCCTACAGAAGTACACAGATACATTTTCAAAAAGGAAACACTTTCACAAAGATAGCAACTTTGTACAGCTATCCGTAAAGAGCACGTAATGTATTCACAACAACCGCTCGTGTGGCATGCATCCTGGAAATTCCTAGTTACGGGGATACTCGTGCAGGACCGCAGGCCTGCTTACGTGTCTACAGAGTGACAAATGTCTTGATTTACTTGAATTAGTCTGCGTAAATTCTTTAAGCCATTCAGACCAGGTGCACATTCTCTTGTAAAATAGATTATGCAGATATGCAAGCATGGGCGTGCCGGTGCAGCGTATGAAAGCTTCAGTTTTGTCTGTAATTACCTGCGAAGCTTCTTGCGCACACGTTCGTTCGAGCGGCTCCAGATAGAAAGTGCACGCGGAAAGCCGGCCATAATTTCCTTTGTCGCCTGCTATTTCTGTCAGGTGGGTAGCGCAGCAGAAAGAGCGGGCATCGCTAAAGATGGCGCAAAAATGATCACTGCCGTCTCCTGCTACCCGTACCCCAAGCTAACCGTTGTCGTGGGATCTTCGTATGGAGCTGGCAATTATGGCATGTGTGGGCGCGCATTCGCCCCTCGATTTCTATTTTCCTGGCCCAATGCCCGCACGGCTGTTATGGGTGGTCAACAAGCCGCAGGTAAATGGCTCACTATTTCTGATCATTCGGCTCGGAGCGTCGACTAGCAGCCCAACTACGCGTCCTCACTTACACGTACATCCACGTCTGCATATTACATTGAAATGTGTACGCACGGAGGAGAGAGAGCCACCCGTCCTCACTTACACGTACATCCACGAGTGCATATTACACTGTAAATTTTTACACACGAAGGAGAGACAGCCACCCGTACATTTGTGAATATAACGGTAAGCACGCAGGTGTGAGATGGCGCGCTTTCCGAACGTACCAACGCACTTACCGTGTACACAGGTGGCGCGTTTCTGAAACACACACGTACTTGCTGATGTTTGTGTCAGATGCGTTCTCTCAACCGCACGTAGTTGGCTGCCGCACGAACATCCAAGTGCCCCCCATGCCTACTCCTTTAGTGTTCTTTTCCACCTGTGTGCAAACGCGACTCCTGGAAACGTGCTTTGCAAGTGTATACTCTCTTGGTTCCCCAAGCAGTGATTTAAGTGCTTACCTCTTGACTGCTAAGCACTTGACGGGTTTGCGCTTCGGGTGAGACACGTAAATCCGCGGTCTTGAACACGATTAGCAACCGCGCTTTCAAGTTCAGGAGTATGCGTGCGCTGATAGATTTGTCTCCGTATTAAGAAGTAGTCACAAAAGTCCTTACTCGGTACACACGTATGTATTGCTGCGCACATTTTCAAGTGAGTCCCTGCACACCACGAGGTAAAACAGCGAATCAGCGTGGCCTGGCTGCACGTACCTTTTCAGGACACCTGCGAGCAGCGGGTTGATACACGTACGGATACTCGCCTCAGGCAGCTTATGTATCGCCGAAATTTTAGTGTGGAGTGACACTCCCGCGTAGTTGTGCGGACGTGGATGGGTTCAGGTTGCTCATATACACAAGCTGCTTAGATACTTTACAGCTGTATGATTGTGGATCGTTGGTATCGTGCAGGAACATTCGTATGTTTGAACGCCAGGTGAAAGGCTCTGTAATTGATTAGGAGACACACAAGGAAAAGGGTGCTAAGGTCTCATCCTTGTCGAACAGTCACTTTTTGTTTGGAACTTCAGTGCCAAAATGGTGCGCAGGTGTGCTGCTGGAGATAGAAAGTGCCTCCATGAAGAAGAAAGGACGCCGCCTCTCACCCGCCCTTGCTGCGGACAAACGCGTACGCTTGTCAATTCATTGACTGACTTTGGACGGTTGGAAGTGTGCTCTTGGTAGCTGCAGACGCCTCTTTGTGTATGTGCGCTCACGAAGTATGATCCATGCAGCAACATGTGTGCACGTATGACCATGAGTATACGACGAGTTGCACCTCCACGCATGCACGGCTGCGCACACACACGTCTAAGATATCTTCTGTTACACACCTGCGCTGTAGCGTTGGTGAATTCCACGCTCTCCGTCGAAAACATCGGAAAACGAAGAAAGGAACACACTATTTACCGTATCTCATGCCTGGCGCTGGGAGCTCGGTGCCCCCTCGCACACGTAACGGACTGGCGCGGTAGGTTGGTCGTGGTCTTCGACATGCATATCGCAAAATACGCAGCGTACAAAATGCCTCCTCTTCTTCCAAGAAGTTGTTAGGTGATTTGATTGTAGAAGTGAAGGCCGAAAACTTCTGCACCACTTCAAGAGAGGATGTGTCGTCCTCTTTGTACACTCCTTCCTTGTGTACCACACATGCAATTGTCATATAAGTGGGAACTCATATATATACATATACATATATATATATATATCTGAATACTGCTGTCATCCGCAGTACGTGTCACATATAAAGTGGGGTGTACGTGTGCTCATTTGTGATTACGTCGCCCAGTGTTGTATACGCCAGTGTATATGGAAGCCCATTTACTTTTCCCACGTCTGTAGTTCATTTTACTGCCGGAAGCCGCCAACCTCAGCTTGTGCGTTCCTGTCGTTCCCTGCGGTTTGCTGAATAGAGGAAATACGAAAGGCAATACGATACCGAGAGTAGCGCGCTTTACGGCTCAGCGCGTCTGTGGGATGACGGGGTTATTCTGCCGCGCCACACAAGACGTATTCTTGCGTTGGCATTAGCCGCGACCTTGCAAAATCCACACACTTCAGGGCAAGCAGCGGCGAAGAGAAGGTTGGCGGCGGATCTCTTCGGAATCTTCCGCATGTAGCTGCTCCCCACGAAGCAGCGCTAATAGGACGATGCATACAAGTGGACGGAGTGTAACTATTCGTGCAGAATTCCAAATTTATCCTCGGAAAGCTCACTGTACCAGATCCCATGGACGGTGACGGCCTCTCTGTCCACACGCGTATTCGTAATAAGCATCGCACGGCAACCAAGAACGACTCCATAACATATCTCCCATTAGGACGGGGAAACGTCCGCATGCAGACGGCACATGCGTCCCTGCGTTCTCGACCACTTCTTAGGTTGGTAGCTGTACTGCAAAAGGAAGCCATCATGTAGACGTCGAAGGCTGCGTTTCGTCGCAGAGTCCTCTGCGACTCCCATCACGTATAAGCAAGCTCACATTCAACTACGTGGGCGAATCTCAACCATTCAACGCGCAGAGGTCACCAGGCGTGTCTGAGTGACTACGGCTGTGCGTGGCCGTCAATTCCCACAAGTCTGATTTACCCACCTGTAGAAGCTTGGTACTCACTGGCAGAACATTTGGTGGTTCAAACAAGATATGTTCCTGAGTTTGGATCTATTCCGCCATTTCGCTGTACAATATTGTATGCCTTCTTTCACACGGCTTGCGCTTAGCACTTGAATCACCCGGGAGAACTGTACTGTTAACAAACGTTTCATAGACGCTTTGCTCCCCCACGCCCCTCAAACATGCAGCAGTGACACATTGAACGACTGGAGTCGCGCCGGTCGACGGCTGGATGGAGCAATTTCCCTTATTGCATCCCTTGAAGGTTAGCAACTCACACAGTGTGTCATGTCACGGTATGTGAGCGAGGTCAACTTTACCCACACGCCAGTTGTGACGTCGGCACTCGAGCGAATGGTAGAGGCAATATACAGTAGACGGGTCCTCCTACCGATGGTTTGCAAAAAGCACTATTTGCTCCCCCCGGTTCCTCCTGTTGCTGTTTGCTTCGGAGGCGAGTTCGCCCGCTGCCAGCAAACAGCCGGACGGCTATAGTTGCCTGCGGTCACTGCTGAGGAGGGAACTATACAAAAGCGTATATAGCTCGGCAGATGCGTCAGCTGCCGTTGTTTACTGCCTACTGCCCTACAAACTGTACGCTGTTCTAAAAGTACTATGCACGTTACTTCTTGTCTGGATGCCCTCGTCGTCACTCGGAACTGCTACCCACCATAAGTCGACTCGCGAATTTCAGTAAGGCAGCTTTGCTTTCCATTGTTGACAGCATGTGTCTCTTCCCCGGAATGATTCGCGGAGACCGAACTTTCTCGCTGCGCAGCTTCTGCCGCTGGGCCGCGGTGTCCCACGCCTCGCCAAGACGGTCAATGCTACATTTCGGCAGACACTCAAACACGTAATGGAGGCTTTGTCCGCCACGGTCACGCTTAATTTAATAGGCATCACAGAGAGCCGCACACGATACGGTACCACAATCTAGCCAATACAGTATCGCGCATAGCGCTCATGTGATGTTCAGTAGACTGACGAAGGTGGGAACAATGCACGACAGCGCTATATACCGGTGTTCGCGATAACTCTCGCCTTAAAAGACGGACGCAGGGCAGAAAGGCCTGTGCATATAAGTGCACGATTGCAGTCACGCTGCACCTGCAGAACAAACCAGAGGTACCATGCGACGGTATGCGCATTTCTTGGAGCTCCAAATGCATTGTTTATTCGGACCCCACGTCTTCCTCTCGTTCATTTCCGATCCTACTCGCTATCAGCGGAGGGCGGACAACAGGATTAAATGCCTCTCGAAGTGTCGGGTGAAACAGTGTTTCATTCTACAGACCCCTTCAGGGTGGACACTTCTCTACGCAAGCTGGCATGCAGTTCCATACTCCTTCCACCGCGTCTTTCCTTCTGGAAGCAGCGCGCCCAAGCCTCTCCCGGAGCTATTCTTTACTCTGCGGCTGGTGGCGACTGAGAATTAGTACGCGCGACCTCCTCAGAATGCAGATTTTCCATAACTGCTTGGCTCAGTTGTGTCACGCGTGCAACGCGCAGTTGCTCTTCCGCAACGATACGCTGTCTAGACTGCACCTCCGCTTCAACTTGTTTCGCTTCACCTATGAGTCTCATTTTCTCTGAGTGTTTGGCCGTCAGCTCCTCCTGCTTGGCTGCTAGGTTTTCTGTTGTAGCCTTCAGTTCTTCTTCGAGTGCAGTCACAGCAGCAGCAGCTTTCTCACCACCCCTGTCTTCTTGGTCGCTTTTACCTATCCAGCCACGAATGTCTCCAGCGAGGTGGGCACTCTTGCGTTCCAAACTGAGGCGCTGACTTATCTGGTGTATCGAATTTTGGAGCTGTTGTATGTCGACGTGCAAGTGCTGGAGATCGACTTCTACCTCCGCTTTGTTGTGGCTGATGTCTCTCTGCTTTGCCATTAGGTCACGAATATCTTTGTCAAGAGCTTCCCTGTCAGCGGGGGAATGCAGAAGGTGTGTCTCCTTCTGCAGAGCTTGAATAATACGTAATGTGTTCTCGGTGCGCCCGAGACCTGCCCTAATCGCGACAAACATTTTCTGCGCCCTCTCCTTAAGTTCATGCTCACTCTGCAGCGCTGTGAGTAAAGAGGGCACACCTAGTTCTTCGAGTGTATTAATTGGTACGTTTGCAGTCCGGAGACCTTCAGCCATGCCCCGAATGTCTTGCTCCAACACAGGCAAAGCCTCTATAATAAGGCTGAGCTCCTCTCGGATCTTGTTGCCCAGTCTCTCCAAGGCAGCTATCTCCTCCGAGACGCCCGCCAATGAGTCGTCAGCGGGAGACTGCAGCACTCCGTTAACTGCGGCTAAAACACGTCGCCCCAGGGCTGAACCCTGTTTCAAGAACTGTGCGTGGCTGGATTCGACGTGGTCGGTCCGTTCTTGCAGGCGTGTCAGCTGGTCTTTCCATTGTGCTACGCGCTCGCGGATCGCATTCAACACCTTGTTACGCACATCCTCACTTGTTAAAAGCGTAACCAGTTTCCGTTCCTCTGCAGTCTGTACCGTCTCTTCCATGCGCGCAATCAAATTGTACGCCGCCGCACGGAACTGGTTGAGGCGATCCTTGAACAGTTGCTTTTGCGCAGTCAGATTGGCAGCGTCAATTGACGGAGTTTCAACAGCAGCCTCTGCTTCGTTCAGCACCTTCTGAACCTGGTCCGCGACAACAGCAGAGTCCTCATACACTGACAAGACCTGATTCATCACCTGCGCTACTGCGACGTCACTCTGCGAAACAGCGTGCAGACAGCTGTACTGAAAAGTGGGAGGCGTGTCGTGCTGCAACGCCTTCTGCAGCTGCCCAAGTTTTGTCTCGACGGCGATAAGGCGACTGAAGTGCGCTGCCATACGTTGGACGGCCTCATACAGTTTCTGCATGTACGCTTTCGACTGAGCAAGCAATTTGCCGGTCACGTTGAAGGACTCCAACGCCTGCAAAAATATGTGCCTTTGTTTCTCCAGTTCCCCCCGTACCACAGACAGTTCTGCAGTCTGTGTCTGCTGTAGCTCGTTAAACAAACGAGCACTTTCCTGTTCGTGGGCCTCGGTAAGCAACTGGAGCTTCTGGCGACTCATGGTTTTCAGTTTCATTGTTTGCATTGTGTGCTGTTTCTGAAGCTCTGCGAGTCGCTGGCGAGCATTCCGGTCAAACTCTTCTGCTGTGGGTAGCTGCACGGCGTCATGCAAAGAGCTTAAGCGCTGACGCATTTCCTCCTCACTGCGTGCGACGTGGGTCGTACCCCCTTCAGACGCGCCGGCCTCTGCACCAGTCTGTCCACCCTGCTGCACCGTAGCCCGCTTTACCGTTGACGGACGTTGATATGCGACGCCAATTTCTACGGACGGCGGCAGATACTGAGGCGGTATTTCTGGGTGGAGGCCTAGATGCTGCTGCATTAGCTTTGCTGCTTTGTTAAGCAAAATGTAGCGGAGTTCTTTTTGGGTAGCCGTCGCCTCTCCCCCCATCTGGTTGCTAATGTCCAGTTCAAGCCTGTCCATCTGAATACACAAGGCTTTGAACGAGACAAAAGCTGAGGGGTTGTTGTAAAGCTGATTCTTCACGTATTCGTAGTCACAGCCCAGAGCCTGGCAAATTGACCGCCCGCCATTGCGCCACCCTTGGTTGACCATGCGCTTGAACGTCTTGAGCACGTTTCCGGCATCAGCAAAAACAAAGGAAGAGGAGCTGTCACCTCCTGTCTGCGAGCCGAAACCGGCCGCAGACTTGCGCGGGACATCATAACAGTAGCTGAAATATTGGCACGTTCCCACTGCAGCGAAAAAAAGCAAAAGGACAGATCTCCGGAAGCGCCACAGCGCCTGCTGCCCGCCGGTGCGTTCCATGTCTCGGTAACTACCCTCTGCTCTGCTAACTGGTCTGCGTTATGGAGAATACAGCATACGATAAAGTGTCGATGAAAGCAAACATGTGACGTATTCCGCTACTGCAACTCTTGTTCTGGACCGAGGAAGTACCGGAGTGAAACACCTACAACACCCGTACCTATGGCCAAACTTGTGCACTAGCCGAGGACAACACCAGACACAGCTGCTGTGAGGTGCTACGCCACGCCCCGGATCCAAATATACGGTGAGCCTTGTACACCCAAGGTCCACGGGGCAGGGAGACCGGAGCGAAACCAGACACAGGCAGTGCCCATGGCCAGACCGCGGGAAGCAGCGTGCTGTGCACCATGTACATCGTGTACTGTAACGGATGGAGGCACACTTGGAGGGCCGCAGTGGTGGCTGGTGCGCTTTTTTTACTTGACAGCGATTGTCTGCACACGGAGGGACCTTACAAATACGCGCTTTCTTGCTTAGACGAAAGTAACAACTATGAACAGCGTTGTTCAGGGGAAATGCGGTGGAAGGAGCAAGCTCCAAACGTTTCGCCGAGAAACTTGAATACGATGGCTACATACAGTGCAGCAACCCCCGCAAGTGAATTCCCTCGATACAATTCCCGAATGATGATCATAAGATTCTTACAGTTACGTGGTAGCAACGGCACGACGAGACACGCAAATGTACGATGTAACTGTTAACGAAGTGCTAACCTCAAGATGGAGGGCCATTACACCGTTTCATGTTGTTGGCGTTTGAGGAGCCAAAACGGGGCGAAATGGCATCACCTACGCTGTATGGTGTCGGCCTACCAAGCAGTATCAGTGGCAGCTGTATGATTTGTGAATCGTACTAGTTCTGTTGCCGGGAACAGGCGCCCCGGCGGCTTGCACTGATACGCCGCGGGGTGCACCACCGCCGACGGTCGTAACAGTATCCCACCGTCATCAGGCGACCACGACGTTGAAGAATGGCAACGAAAGCTGGGAAAATCAATGAGTACTGAATATGGGTTAGCGTTCTACAGTGACTATAATGCGAACAAGCGTTTTTCGCCCACACGTGAGACGGCTAGCAACTTCGTTCGGGCCCCAGTGCAGAATGTGCTTGGTTGGCCATCCCCACGCCACACGGCGACGGCGTGTACGCAACCCTTACAATATCGAATGTGAATGGCGTAAGCGCTATGCAGCACAGGGCAACCTGGGGATGCAGCGGCAAAACACGTGGCTTCATGACACACGTCCGCTAAAACCCCCGTTACATAAATAGTGTAGCGAGAAGCGAGCAGCTCACTTCCGCATACGCATGCCCACCAATGGACACCAGTGGCGACTGGGGTCAAGCGAAACACGCTATACGGGTCGTGCACAATCGGAACACACGCCCTAGGTACACCGTATATAGTGGCAGGTTCGCCATATGCTTGACAAATTGGAACACCGATATACGCGTCCATACTTGATTCAATTGGACCCAAGTTGAACTCGCTGCTACCGCGTCGGTCCACTTTTTTGTACAACGATGTCCTGTTTGTCGAATAATTGATTACGTGGTGTCAGCAACTGGCAGGTAGGGCGGTCGGTACCGTAAGACACGAAAGTACGCGTGGGATCGCCAGAAAGCCCAACTGCCACAGATACGCTGTAGTGTCATCAGCTGGCAGGTCGGGAGGGTACCATAAAACACCGAAGGACGCGTGGGATCGTCAGAAAATCCTACTCCCACAGATACGCAGCAGGCACTCTTTGGACCTGTGTGTCTGGCTCTACCGAATCACTAGAGAAAGTCCGTGTGGCCTACAGGATAGCAAGCGAAGTCCGTAGGTGGTACGGGACAGCAACCGTTTCCTTTTCCCGACCACCTCTGTAGTCTGTAGCTTTCATCAGCATCTGCGCATTAAACGTCTCTCCGTCAGCACAAGCAGGAGCTTTTCACTCCGTGTGGTACAGCTGCTCTGGGCCAGAACAGCTGTTTTCTCCTTCGGATCCGGCGAATGTGGTTCACTGCTTCGAACGTATCAGCGGAGATTCCCACTTCCTTCAATCAAACACGTCGACGAAACTCCGTGACTGCTAAACAGCTCTGTGAAACACTGGCATCATGCCCATCTACACAGTGAGCCTACTTTAGCGTATCGCTTCTGCTCTGTAAATAAAGCAGCGACACCCAAACACAACTCCACGTTCAACCGGTTACAGCGCCGACTCCTACGAGATGCGACAACGTACTACATGCACCTCCAAATCGGGTGTACTGAGAACGTCGCCGGCTACGTGAAAACAATGTCGCCTTCCGGATGTCCGCATTGTCCTTCCTAAGGGACTATTAACCTCAGAATGGCCTATCTGTAGTGGACGCTGAAAGTGTAAAAGCTAACTACATTGACGTTCTAAGTACACTGAACTTCTAGATGTCCACCATCTAACTTCGCTCCTACCCTACATCTGTGCGAGACACTGCCATCCTAATTATCCCTAGCGGTAAAGCGCCACGTGGTAACTCGTCCTGTTGCGCCAGCCCTCAGAGGACCCTTGTCGCAATCGTGACTGCCATGCATGCGACATTGCAACTTCTCGTGGCACGCACAGCGCGACCCCTTTTTGAAACTTCCAACTATGACAGGCACCACTACACTGTTACTATACAGTAACATCTGAATCAGGCCTGTCTACCAGACGTGAACGACTATGTGTGCGGTAGGCAAAATCCAAAACAGGAGAACTCGCAGGAACGCCAGCCAGGCGGACACGTCGCAGGTAAAGCTGGACACGTTACTTGGTAAACCGCGCAGCACCCACCACCAAAGCTAAATATCGCTCCTTGATACAAAAACTTCGTCTTCACCAGAAACGTGCTTATTCACCTGCTTTCCATACAAAACGCGGGCGCTTCCAGTGGAGAACGATCTGCTGAGTTTCTAAGTGAAGTCGCATCACGCCGTAGTGATTCTAATGCTGTCTACCACTAACGTAAGTTGGTATCTGCATCTAATACCACCAGCGTCAACGTAGTAACGCTCAAAAGAGGCTGCAGAACTCCCGTAGCATCATACTCGCCTAAAAGGGAAAGCAGCGACCTTCAGTGACACCGGCAATCCCTGTCGCCGTAGCAAGTTCATGTATGGGCAACCCCATCCATGCGTCGGCAACACACTCTCATGGCGAGCTTTGCCACGTGAGTGCTGTACCGCCTTCTACAACACAAGCCGTTCAGAAAGTACGCGAGCCGTGTGCGTGGTCGCACATTGATGCCGGATTCTCAAGAAGCGATGCCCCAGTATCACAGTGAAAACACGGGCACGCTTGCGTGGCGAGCTTCTCAACGTGAGTGCTGAGCCGTCTTCTATAACACAAGTCGTTCAGAAAATACGCCAGCTGTGTGCGTGGCCGCACACTGGTGTCGGATTCTCAAGAAGCGATGCCCCACTATCACGGTGAAAACACGGCCAACATACTTCTTTTTACACTGCTTCTGTCTTATTATCACACTCGTTGGAAAGCGTATTCAATTCCCGACTTCACGTCAAGCCAAGCGCCGACGGGCGCGCGTGAGGGCTTCATTATGGCTCTCGATTCCGTGTCAGCCACGGGTTTGAAGTCGACGTGTGTTCTAAATGTGCGATCCTCCAGATTTTGAAACAACTCGAGGTCGTGCTGCATCATCGGCTTATAACTGCAAAGCGTAGCTTCTGCGCGTGATGAACGTACCGTCTACGCTGTGTGCCTACGAAAGTGCGAACCGCAAATCAGTTCCTGTACTGCTGGCAACAGCAGTAGTTAGGTTTGCTCCCACGCAAACCTATACTACTCATACGGGACACCCAGCTGCATCTGCGGACAACTACCGTGCGCCAAAACGCCGACTCTTCTAGTTTCCAGCAAGCCTTCGTCATTGGCTGCGTGTAAAGACTGCGTGAAAACAGACGCTTCGACAGCGCGCTCTCCGAATAAACCAGGAACACGCACATCTGTAGGTCCTAAAGCGGCCGTGCTGCTGGGAATGTTGGCTGTGCCGCCGGACAGCCCAGACTTCACGGGGGCCAGCAGCACTCCCGTGTTTGGACTCAGAGAGCCGAAAGGCGCACCCGTATTCAGAGTGCTGGCCGCGGGCGGTGCAGCGGCTCCACGTATATCCTCTCCGTACAACTGGCGAACTGTCTGTTTATCTGGTCGCCAAATAAACACTATCTCTTCATACGGAGAGGTGAGTGTCGCGCCATCACTGTAGGGGCCGGTGCCAAGGAACTCGCGTACCGGAAGGCTATCTTGAGGAGGTAGGGGGTGGTGTTGGTGTGCCACGCTCAACCACGGAGCACCATCACTGCCTGTAGCAATCTCTGTCTTGCTGCTGTTTGCTCCACCTTTTTCCTCGTATGCTGCATCGTCCTTCTGTGCCAAGTGGATCCAGTGATCTCGATACGGTGAAGTCGGAGGACTGTTTTCGTAGTACGCACACAACGCGTCAGCCTCGAACGCTGACTCCGGTACACGTGTCAGCGCCGCCTCGCAACAGTACAGCCACAGCGTGTGGACTCGCGAAAGTTTCGTGTTCTCTCTGCACCAAACACAAAGACACTCAAGCAGGAGCAGAGAAACGCGTAACGCACGCTTTTTCCCTGTGTAGACCTCTCACTACAAGCATTACCCGCAATGCAGAGACGCAGACCGACCTGTTTCTGTAGAACGGCTATAGCGTTCTACCGTGCCAGAGGCGCAGAGATTTGCTTCTATAGAACGGCAACTGTCTTCCGTCGTGGCAACGCGCTGCGAGATCGTAATTTCCAACCATGTACCTGGCTATCTCAGTGCATCCGAAGAAGAGCTGCTGTTCCACTTCATGCACACAACACATCTACCCTGCCACCACTACTGTGATTACAGCTTTCATGTCACTGCTCATCAGCTACAAACATGGAACGGCAATTTTACAGAACTGACACTACGTTCACAATGTGTGCGACTACTACTAGCTGGCTGCCGTGCGCAACGCTGGTGCTCCTCCGGTAAGAATGTTCCTGAAACTTGTGTTCATCACCGTGATGCGACATTGTGCATTCTTCGCGTCTTGTGTCACTGGCGGTCCTCTTCATGCAATTAAGGCAGTACTACGACACGGTGACGCCTTGTAAGATTAGGTAAAGGACACCGTTTTCGAGTGAAACCTGCTGCTTTTTGGTAGTGTGTCTACCGGGCACAGCAACAGCTGCCACGGCAGCAGACTGGCACTCGCTGCGGACCCACCTGCACGCCAACATGTTATTTGTGTTGTTTTTCCCCGCCACTACATGCGTCACTCCTTCCTCGTCGAAACGTTTATACACCTTTGCACCTAGCCGCTGCGCAAGCTCCGCTTGTCGCTCCTCGCAGTCTGCTACAGCGGCACCGGGTGAGTACGTCTTGCGGTACCCAGTGAAAAAGATGCCCACACCCGACAGCACACTCTGCTGGACGGTGGAGAGAATTGCGCCGATGCTGGGCACACAATGTTCACACGCAGGGAACGGTGACCTAAGGAGATGCGGCTTCTTAACGAACGACAAAGTTCCGGTAGCAAAAAGGTATTCAAATGTTGAAGATGCTACGGGTATTGAACTCCATTCGAAATTACACATAAACTGGAGTGTGTTGCTTCTGAGGCATGGAGCAGGAAACTAAGCGAGCAGTGCAGTTGGCTTGGACAGCTCTACTCTATACCTATACGCAGGCACGACGCCATACCCGAACACACTTCTGCGCATGTGCAGGCGGCGTCTGAACCTCTCCCACGGAGAGATACCTGATCGCACACCTGTGAGTGATAAACGTACCCCAACAGAGCTGTATTGTCCGCCAGGGGTTTCGTAAACAGAGAGTGCGTATACGAAGTGGTGCGTGTGCACCCGAACCAAAACTCCTACAAATAGTCATCGTACGCGAGTGGGCCGTTCGCAACCGCGACTCACTGTCGCCTCAACTCTCAGTGTGCCTGCAGGTGTTCGGTCAGTTTAACAACCTGTGTACTGTCTCTTTGACTGTTTGTGGCATCTCACTTGGCTTTTGCGGGATCCCTGAAGAATTCAGTGTGTATACGGAGGAATAACTTGAGCATGCAGTCGAGGTGCTTGTCCCAATCGCAAGGCTTCTTCCCCGATGTGGCTGATTTTAACAGCTGCTGGTCACCCTTGCCCTGCTGCTGTTGCTGGTTCTCATCAGGGAGTCCAAGTTCTCCGCCGATCCCAATCTCATCGCTCATTCTCCCTAACGCATCTATGCTTGGTAAACCACAGCCATTGCTTCCGATAGTGGGGAGCGGCGGGTAATACGCGTTTAGCTCGGCTCGGTGGGAGTCAAAGAAATCGTAATGCTGGGCCTTCACCACATGTGAGAGAGGTAAATCTGTCCAAATATTCTGCCGGTCGTCAAAAGCAACAATGCAGCGTTTGTCCATGTTCTCGTACATACGACGAACAGCCTTGTTCTCCGACGCTTCGCCCCGAAAACCGCTATTACGCGCCACAATGCTACACAGAAACACAGACAGAAATACGCGCGCGACACACATATTGTGCGAATATTTACAGCTATGTGCAGATCACCTGCAAGAAGGAACCACGCCATAGAGCTCGTAAAAAAGGCGTATTGCTGAGGTGTTGATCACTTGTGGAAGAGTCACGCCAAATTTCTACGACGACCCCCAAAATAAATGCAGCCCGGACATGCGTAAACGCACACGGGTGTAAGTGTACAACGATGCAGTTTGGTTGGCTTTTATATAGATGCCCAGCTGTCTCCTCCTTGCCCAGTTCAGCTTACAGTAAACTCCACGTAGCTGGGAGCGCCGGAGACGCCCTCAAGATGTACAACACCGACTTTAACATCCCAGCACCTGAGCATGTATATCTTCCTCTGTACACGCAGGTTCGTGGGTGATGGTATTCAGCGCTGCATCTACGTTGCACTGTCCCACCCACATCCAGCTGCGTATGGTATAGAAAATAGCTCCGACAACGCACTACACATCATCGTATTCCGCGCCTACGTAACACGTATCATCTTCAGAAGAGTGCATCAATTTCACTGACCTCAGAGGCCTGGAATACAGTTACGCTGCCTGGCAATTCTAAACGTGCACTTCAGCTGTCTACAGCTGGTTTCCTTCGCCCCGAAGTCGACACCACAGCACGACCGCCTGGTGCGAGGTATCCACGTATGCGATTTTCCAACAAAAACACGCAGGCTTGGCAACTAACATAGAATGAAGCTCTACCCGCACATGCCTAATCGACCTGTTCAAGCAAATATAATGTCTCTCTCAATTCCCAGCAACGCGCAGGTAACCAACTGGAGTCGGATTCAACCGGGATACGGATGTTCCAGAGGTGTGCACCAAAATTTGGTGATTCCGCCCACTAAAACCACCATTTACAACAGCGGAGCTAGTACTGCGGTGCGGGACACGTGTGGCTTCGAGAAAATGAATTGGATACGCCTATTTACACATGTACTCGTACGATGAACATGCATACGTGCACAGAATAGTAACATGCAACGCGGTGTGCTTTTCGAGAAAAAATCGAGAGTCGTCTACATCAGCGTACTCACCTAAAAAAAATCTACATTGTTATACGTGCAGTACATGCGGCGGCACAATATGGCCTATTCCGCTCTCGACATACGACGGGCATAAATAAAAATGCCAGCAAAACAGAATCCTGCAGACCACGAGCGAAGGCAACGACTACCGCCGCCCCTGTAGGCGGCACCCTCCTGTCACAGCGATGTCAAGATACAAAGCTTCCACCAGCAAATCCGCGCGACCACCTCTCCCGTGTTAAAAAGGAAACGCGCTGCCAACGTACGTACACGCGTTCTCTATTCAACCACTACGTTCTTCGCAGCACTATAACGTGCGTAGGCCAGCCTGCTATAACCTCCGTGACAAGGTGGCAGCGAGTTGCTCGGAAGAGGCGTCTCTACAGGTTTTACATTGAAAACTACGCACACATACGTAGTACGTTATGAAGCTTTGTAATCTTTCCGTCCAGATATACACAGGGACCAGGTTTTCTAACCGTACGCACAGAACTAGACGGGGGTAGTCTCCAGGGAGACATAGTGACCCTCTTGCTTTTCTGTGCAACCGTACAAGCCGTCCTTACACGCATCTGCCTTCACGCCTGCATTCTAGTAACCCCCTCCCTAAAAAGATTATCCAATCCTTGTTCTGTAGTAGAACCACCGAGATATCAGGCAAGGGGCGTGAAGGAACTGGAGCAGCACAGAGCATGCAACAAGAAGTACGAGAACTAGAATGTACTGAACACTCAGGATCAGATTCTACTGCTACGTGGAAATGTGAACATGTCTCGCAGCACCCGAGCTCGGCAGTGAGACAAAAAATGTGAGTATCCAGGACAGCCCTGTGTCGGGAGTCATACCCGCGTTCGTACAGGTAAACGAACGTATGGTCATCGTCGTTGAATACACGCACATCACAATGGCGTCCGCGTCTACGTGCTGTGATCTGCTGGTTCTGTCTGTCCTAAGGATACACGCTGCATCTGAAACAAAAACTGTGATCGCGCTTCAATAGATGAATCAGACGGCATTTACGCATCGACTGGCCGCGACGCAACTCACGAAAACCTCTCCACGAAATGCCCCCTTTTGAAGCACTGTCGTGGCACACACCAGAACAAACTGACATTTGACTACAGAAGGGCTGTCCTTCGCTCATTCCTGGAAGCACTCTGCGTGTCTGACACTAGCCTTCGCATTCCGACGCATTCGGCTGGAAAAATCCTACCGGCCAATAGGGAAAAACGTATTATTTGAACTTACCGGTCCAACAATTGCCGCTCAAAGAAGGTACACTTCTGCACAGCACTCCGACTAGAACCGGCTAGATGCGCAATTTTTTACATATTTTCGAGTCGCGGATATGTCGTTGTGCCAACTTATTTTGACGTGGTATTCGTGGTAGACGTTTACTGGGGAGTGGTTAAACAGAAGTTTCAGCTGCTTCTATCGGTGAGACCCGATATTACCCTCATTCTGTGAAGGAGACGTCTGGGGGGGTAGTACTGGTGATAAACGAATCACGACGTTTGCACTTCACGTGCGGTGCCGCGTTCTCGTGCACGCAACTGCGAGCACCCGTTTCGAAGGCTACCGGGCCGTTGCTGCTCACCGATCGGAAAGCGATGTACAGCTCCACGATCTGTGATTATCGTCAATCATAAGAGACTCGTCTCCTGTTCTCACGTGTCAAATCCTTCCCACCCACCCCCTCCCCGATTCGCGAAATTTGGAAAGTCACCACTGAGAGTCCTCCTTTCGTTAAGATCGCCGTGCAACGTGACGGTGTTACAAAGTGAAGGCCGTAGCAAGAGCAGCCAGTTCACAACGAGAAAACCGTATACTATCACAGCAGGCCGGCTGGAACAACGCCGTTAGGTGTTCCAGTGAAAACTTTTCCGAGCAGTCTTACACGTGAAGAACAGTTCCTACTTTCGCGTGGGCTGTCGCAGACACAAAAATCTAAGCCTGCTACTAGCTGTCGCAAACACAAAGATCTAAGCCTGCCACTACCTGGATCACAGCGCAGAATGTGACTAGAGGACATCGAACCATGAGTGCCTTGATTTGTCGGGGACACAAGCAATGCAGTGTGTTAGATAGCAGTTCGAGACGCAGACTGCCGTTGGTGCTTCTGCGCAGGTGAACGACCACGTGTTAACGTTTAGGCGGTAGGTGGGGCGGGCTTACCGATCGCTAAACAACTGGCGATTCTCGTCGAGGATGGCCACAACGATGTCCGCGTACTCTTGGGTTGCATTCGTGTACACACTCATCTCGTAGTACGGCTCCAGCACGCGCAGGAACGTGCGCAGATGCGGACGCAACTTCATGTAGTAACTCTTCCTGTTGCAAGATAGCTCAAAGCGAAACAGTTCCGGCTCCCCATTTTCATCAAGCCAGTCCTGCAGTCGCACGTCACAACCTGTCACGGCAGCTGCCTGCGCATGCAACAACGTGTTGTCCAGATCCAGTAGCAGCGGAAGCTTCCCGCGAGCTATGCATGTGCCTGCAAGGGACTCTGGAAGCGTGTCGGGTGCCGGGGCTTGTGGAGGTTTCAGCTCTACACGACTTCCATCTATGCTACACACGTAGTAACGTGTGGGTTGTGTCTGTGCCTCAGCAGTTGACGCGGCCAATGCACTATCACACTTTTTACTCCCACTACTGCTACTACTGGTACTGCTACTACTACTACCACTACTACTACACACACTCGTCAACGCCACTGCCGTTGCCGGCTGCACGGATGAAGCAGCAGGATCCGGTTGGTTCTTCCTCTCCACCGAGGGTTCCGCCGTCCCGACAGAAGACGCAGTCATATCAACAGTGTCCGCAGGTGCGCTAACAGCAGCACTCCTGCCCTCTTGCAGTGTGCCACCACCAGTGCTACGCCCCTGGTGACCAGCTTGTAATTTGGGTTGCCGGGTTAGCCGTGGATCCACGGGACGAGGTTTTGCTGCGGCGCCCGCACTGCTGTTTCCAGCAGTGATACACGTTTTTGGCCGGTAGCAGTTATCTTGATGCACACAGGAGCCGCCTGTTTCAACATGGGCTTCACCAGCTTCCCCTGGGGGTTGCAGCACATGACTCCCGGGATGAGCGACAGCACTACATCCTCTTGAGGGCGCCACACCTGCGTGGGATGCAGCAGGGGGTTGAAGTAAAGCTGCTCCTGTTGATGCCTCTGGTTGCTGTGCAGTCGCAGAACAGGAAGAGGTGGTACGCACGTTTTGCAGCCCACTCGAACCCCCTGAAACTGTCACAATGCCGCTTAGACTTGAGTACGGCCTGTCTTCTGGAGTTTCTACCACTACTGATGTATGGGAGGACAGCTGCCCTGACGTCAGTTCACTAGCAGACGGAAAATGCTGGACAAACGTGCGACCACTCGGAGCTTCTCCATCCGCAGGGCATGCTGTTGCGCCGGGAGTTTCTGACGGATACTGTTTTGCTCGTTTGGACGAGCTGCTGCTCCCATGAGGGACTGTCGGTAGGCCACACTGAAACGATAGAGTATCCGCTGACTTGTGTTGGTGCGCTTCCCGCACATCGGGGACGGACGTGCTTTGCTGTTCAGCGGGAATCTGGCCGTCCGCCTGTGAAGGGAATGCGCGGGGATATACTTGTTGCTGCTGCGATGAAGATCGAAGCCCATGAACAACGCCGGCAGCAGTAGTTGAAACCCATGGGGGAACGCGGGCCGGCGCTGTTGGAGCGCTGCCATCTCCAGGAGAGGTGGCGTCCGTTCGAGAGACACGTGAATCCTTAACGCTTACGTGTTGCTGCTGGCGCGTTTGAACTCTCGCTGCTTCTTCTGCCACCTCGCCATCCTCCATTTCGTCGTCGTCGCTGTCCACAGAACTCACCTCACTCATTTCCTCCTGCATGATCTGCCTTCCCGGATCTGCGTTCCTGTTCAACCACGGTGGCTGCTTGGTTTCACCACTGCCGATGGAAACGTGGGACGAAACGGAGTCTGCAGACGGACAAGACCTTCCCCCAGCAACTGCCTGGGCGCTCCAAGTTCCTGGAACTGCTGTCGAGGCACCCGCACCCGACCTACTACTACTACTACTGAGACCGCTTGCAGCCGTCGTCTTCGCTACGTGGGTATCGCGGGAATGCAGCCCTGCTTGTTCTCCCTGTGGCGCTGGAGACCCGCGCCTGTCCTCTGCTGCTGCGCCTGCTGGCGCTGCGCCCCCAGGTGCGGCCGGTGGCGGAAGCGGTACAGACTGGTGAAGCCGCGGGTGCTGGAAAGGAGCGGGAGGGAGCCTCCTTGCTAGATTTAGATAGCGTGGGACAATGAGATCGGGATGTCCTGCAACTTCTGCAACGCTTACGAATGCGGCCTTCAAACGTTTAAAACAGGGAAGTCCGCGAGAATTATCGATGATTTGATCAGAGTAACATGCACGCAGCACCGCCTTCATCGCATGCGGAGGAGGGGGGGGAGGAGCCCCACGCCCTGGAGACAGCCCCCGCCAGTTTCTCCCACCTCGTTCTGCACCACTGCTCTGACTGTTCGTGCCGCTACTACTTGGACGGACCACTTGCCTGCAACTACTACTGTCAGCGGGTGCCTGTTGTGCACCCGCACTGGTGTCCTCTGGTGGAGGTGGAGGCGACGACTGCGTCTGACACGAAATGCCCGGCCCACCCCAGAGGGGAAATGAATCAGCGCAGTTTGGCGGATGCGCTGGTAGGCCAACGGGTCCACCAGGACCTGCCTGACGCTCTCCTGCCTCTCGTCCTCTTGCATCTCGTCCATCCCCCAATGAATCAAAACGTGTACGACTTCCCCCCCGCCCATGCTTGAGGGGCTGCCTTACTTGTGTGTATGTTCTGGCAGATTGATCTCCTGCTCCGTGCCCCCCAGCAACCGCACCCTCTGATTCCGCGTCTCCTCCCCCGTTCGCATTACCGCCTTGTCTCCGTTTTCTGCTGTGAACATCATGGGGCAGGTGGCCCGTCCGATTGTAGGGCCCTGAAAACTGTTTGGCTCCATTTTCGTGAGCGCTCCCTTGAGCCAACGAAACAGCAGGAGCTACCCCCGGCGCTGTTGTCGCTGCCGATGCATGACGTACCCGCGTGTTCATCAAACGCCCCATATGCACACTACTAACTACATCTGCAGATGATTTGTGTTGCTGAAGCGGCTGCTGGGGGCCGCCTGGGGGGGGAGGCGCACCACTTGAATGAAACATTGTGGCCCAACCTATCTGATCTGAGGACCCACAATCACGCTCTTCACGACAAGCCCCTATACTGCGCGGATTGTGCAATTCCCGTAGAGATACGAACGTATCCGCCGTCTTACTGTTAACACTTGCTGCTGCCCCTGGGTGATCTTCTCCTGCACACCATCCCGCTGCTGTGGAAAAAGTAGCAGCCAAATGGACTTTTTCTGAAGGTGCAAGCATGCGAGAGCCTGTAGACGGCGGTAGCATGCTGCCTGCAGCCACTGCTCCGCCTTCACCCTTTTCACCTACAAACGACTGAAAAATAGTCGACGGCTCTACCGGGAGAGAGTATCGAATCATCATCATATTGATAATTGTGAGCTGCGGCCGCCTGTGCTGCTGCTGTAACAAACTCGCAGCAGAGCACAACAGGGGTCGTGCCGAATGTGCCGTCGGCGTCCCCAAGAGCTTTGTCAAACCGCTACCACAGACGACCACACAAAATTTCAGTGCCCACCCTACGCCGCAGAGCAGTTCCAACTTTGCAGAAAACCTTAACGCGTCAAACAGCGAAGCCTGTCTCACGTCGTCTACGCCTGGCGGGCAGGTGTCACTATCTGCATAAGGAGCCGTTACAGTGAATGTATGAATCCACAGCTCATAGGCGTGGCTCAGCGCTGCTTATTTGTAGTCCGGTGACGCGTACGGTACCCTGCATTGCGCATTTCTACAACGTTTCGTCACCGTCACGCAGGAAGAGACTCCATCCTGACGCTGATCGTTCGCGGTGAAACCACCGTAGCTGCAGTGCTGTTCTTTGAGCTGCTCGCTTGTGCGACTTGTGATGCGGGGAAAGAAGTGTTTCCTCTCACATCAAACTGGCCCGGTTACTGCAACACCAACCCCCTCTGTGTACGTGCAATGCAGCTTGTGAACATCACACAGTTACCCAACGAATATACACTCTACTCATGACCCACGATTTCGGACGAAAAGTTGCGTCGACGCCTACAATTATACGCTTGCAGCTCGATGATGCACACGCATCCGCGCAACGACACCTTACCAGCACAAGCAGCAAGGATGGCGTCACCCGTATTCGTGTCTGCAGAAACCCGCGCGTCCACCGGTACGCAGAACAGCTACCAATAAAACGCCGAAATCAAGGAATATATTTTCGGGGGGTGATCTATACGTGTATGGGGTAGCAGTCGTGCGTCACGGCTGATTCAAGGCCCTTTCTGCTTCCTCGGAAGTTTCCGAATCACCATCCTGCATCACCGGGTGTCGCCACAAAGGAAGGAAACTGTGCTTCCGTCCAGTGCAAGCCTTTTCTCCACGCACGTCTTCAGCCGAGTAACGCAGTGGCCTCTGTGTAGCGCTGCTTCGTCAATATTTGTCAGTCGCCCACTTCTACGGTGTTTGACACGCGGGGCACGAAAAAGTAGGAGCTCGGTCGATATACCTGACTTGTCTCTTGAAGCTATCCGCCTTCACCAGCACGAAGAAGAACTTTCGAGGCAGCTGTATTGCGTGCGGTTTTACAAAAGGTCCCCATATTCCCTGTTTAACAATTACCATTCTGTCCGCGTACAAACTCTAAATCTACTTTCGCTGCTCCCCGTAAGCAGCGCGCCCACCTCATCCAGCAACACGTTGTCGAAAGCTATTCCTCACGCCTGCCCAAGCTGTCGTCTGCTCAGTTGTCTGCACTTTTCCAAGTCTTTTCCCAGGTGGAAGACAAGATTACCCGTGCTTCATTCCGGAGCCCCGGTGTAACCGTATGCGCGCGGGTGCGACGGGGGATGGTGCGAAGGTGCGCTGCACGAGTGGGTCGGTAATGGTGGTGAAAAGCGCGGTTGCCACCACCAAGCTGCTATGTGAGAACGCGTCTCTACAGAGAATACGCTACAACAGTCGTTTGGCTTCGAGAACAGGACGAATTTGCCCAGAAGGCCGATTATCCATGCCGGGAGATGCATGAGAAACCTCCTACAGCAGCCCTCTCTCTGTGGCAACACAACTGTTGCAAGCTCACCGTGCCAGGGACGACGCGGTCACAGCTGATGCAACACTCGGTGACAAGCGCTCGATATATGCACAACGTTGTGCTTGAGACTGTCTTGATCGCCGTACATGTGTGGTGCACATGTAGTTGTCCACTCAATGTCCACACATATCGAAGGCGTGTTTCGACACAAACAGCTAATCATGCAGTGAGCATGGAAAGTATCAGAGGGCACTTCCTAAAGGGTGATGTATTTCTGCGCTGCAAACGGTGGTGTACACAGTTGTTAGGGAGATCCCAGAACGGATAGCCAAGCAAATGAACGCATCAGGAGAGACGGACTGTTATGAGCACAACGATGAACATACGGACGAGAGAGCGGGGTAATGAAAACCTCTCTCGTAGCTAGCAAGGTAATACATCTGCGAAAATGTGTTTACTTGAACATTTACGGACAACTCTAGGCGAAACACATGGTCACGCACGTGGGTACGAACTTGTGCAGGTCTTGTGTGAGAACTTTTACCTGGTGCAACAAGCAACCAGAGACATGAGTCGATCTGTAGAAATACGTGGAGGCAAAAGTACAACAGCAGCATACTTATGTGTATCAGGAAGTCGAAGGTGGGTTGTACGCCGCCCCTTGAGACTAGCAGGATGAGCACTTAACGAGAAGCATACTCACAACCACGTCGATGTCCCGACGGGAATAGCCACGTGTGGCACAGAGGGTTAAACACACCGTTTAGACGTCACAGAGAGTGGAACACCAAGCGTTGACAGTGACAGGTCGCATGCGCAGGCAACAGTACAAACCTCATAGCTACCTCGTATTACATACGCATCTTTGTCACGAGCCTCTTGCCAAATATGTCTTGTCTCTTCGAATATCACAGCTCTCACGGAAAACGTACTACTTTTAGAAGACTGTAACGACGCGTCCACAGTGTAGCCGAGTTCGTCCCGCTCGTCACGTACAATTGTTGTATAGTACGTCGTTGGAAGAGTATCGTCAAACCTGCTGGTGGCCAGCATAAAGTCCGTCTAGAGACTACCCTCTGCAGTGAGGTCTTTTTCAGTGGTATTCTACTCAAATGACTGGCAATGATACACCACAACCTCGTGCTTCACCGACAGCAAAGAGTGCTGTACTGAACATCACGTCGCACCATGTTCCCAGTTCGACTTAACAGAACTGCGAACTACGAGGATCAGTGCCATCATCACAAGCGTTGGCGCTGATTCTGAACTCACTACATGCGGACAGCGTACACCAATTTCTACCTACAGGCGAAATCGTACGTACAGTTGACATTCGAGGCATGTTATCGAGGAAGTACTGTACGTGAACCCATATCAAGAATGTTGAGGAGACATGATACGTCAGTGAGTCATTATGGCAAGAGCTTCCCCCTTCCCGCAGTTACGCGCGCTACATTCTGCAAGTAATGCGCTATTATCTATCCTTCACAATCCAAGGGGACACTCCCACTGCAAATCATAACCGGATTACTAAACACCGTACCATATGCACAAAATCGCCACGTCGGCAATTGACACAGTCACAAGCGACACGGCAAAACAGATTAATTTTTGTCGCGAAGTTCTACCGCCTTCACCAACGCTTCAGGCCCACGCTTCGTGAGCACGGTATCCACACGCCGCCCCAGTTCTACTGTCGACGCGGCTTCAGCCTGGCGTAACGCCCCGCTCGTCCGTTCTCCTAGTCAAAACACAGTGGCTCCCGCCATAGCACACAAAGCTTTAATGCTCTGGATTCTTCTTCTACGCTAACCCGTACAGTAATACAAAAAGAACACGCGAAAGTAGTTGAAGTATGGAGTGGTGTTTGAGCGACGGCGTGCTTTTGTGCGAAGCAACAGCGTCATCCTCTGTGCAGAAGGCACTGCGGTTTAATATGTTGAAATTGTACAAAGAAAAAGAATTTCCCGTGCGCCACAATTTAAAAATTATTTATCAAGTGATGAAGTGCTTGCTCTACCTGGCCTGAAATGCTGGTGCTCGTACGGTCTGCCGCCAGAGCAACTCGCACGGGCGCAAACTGCGGGGTTGAACCACCACCATCTCATGCTCCTGCGGGGCGCACGCACCCGCGTTTTCTCGATGACTATGGGGAACAGCTGAATCTCGTGCGCGGCAGAACACTCAGGTTGAGTGAGCTCATTTAATTCCACACAATCTCATGGAATCCGTAGTTTATCAAGACGTAAATTCACAGTTTTCACCGCATGGCAGACAGGCTACAATACAAGCAATGGTGGTAGGTTTGACTTAGCGGCCCGGCCCATCATCTCAGTAGCGCAGGAAAATAAACGGCTCGAAAAACCAGCGGCGCAATGGCGTGTACGTAACTCACGGAGAACATCTGCTGCTTTGAGCTTTCTCTATATCCACATTCTAGGACATCAGGGACACCAGGGCCGTGTGCGTCCTTCCGCTAATCAGGGCATGACGTAGAAGGCGGAAATGGCTCCACGAGGGTCCCTTTAGCATCGTTGGGCAACCTTTTGACGAAATGCTGGTCTTCACTGACTTGTAGAAAATGTTCCATGTTTTTAGTGGGTTTTCCCAAGTAGGTGGAAGGGTGTGTGACTGCCGTTTAGCCAAAAAAACGTTGATAGCGGCGCTGCGCCACTGCGGGGCCACAGCGATTGTGGTAAGCGGCAGTTACGCACGCACATGTGTGCCGAAGTTCGGGCCTTGACAACAGACAAATGTGTGCCTTCCCTGGGGTAATGCATTCGGTGAGCCGTAGTCGTCAGCAGCTTACGAATGCCATGCAATGCAGCTACAGTTCAGACATACATTACTCTGGGACTCATACACGGATGAATGCAGCGTGTGCGACAAACTGCCGCACACCCAGGTGGGGAAAAAAGTGTTGTTGAAGGCCTCAGTGAGAAGGTGTTCGAATATCGGACTCGTAGAAGCATATTCGTCGTCGCACGACGACCACGCCTTTGCGGCTTGGGGTGGTTGAGGCAGTGGCGTGCGTAACGAGCACATGGCGTGTTGCGCACGTGGAGCACTGTTGTTGTGGGAGTCTGAGCAAGTCAGTCGCCGCTTCGAACGACACAATGAGGCAGTCTCTTCTTGTTGCTGCTTTTTGCTGCTGCAGTGTGGGGTCTCGTTCTACTACAAAATCTCACTAGAAGTTGTCTTGGCGAGCGCACGTTTGTGCAGTGCAGAACGGGGTGACCTTCCTGTGGGAATGCAGCACAGGAAGAACATTACTCAGCCTATGTTCTTTGATAGTTCCCCCATTGCCTCCTCGTAGAGAGCTTGAGAACAAGGCGCGGCTTCACTCGTGTCTGCTGGCGTAACGTGTCTACTAGAGAGAGCGTCCGGCGCACTATTTTTAATAGAAGCTTTGCAGGGTCCCCTGAGGCCTGATGCTACTTGGGTGAGAGCTCCTGTTTCCGTACGTTGTTTGGATTTCCCGGAGGCCTTCACAACCGTCTGCAGGAACAGTATGACGACAGTCGCTGTTGAGTGTGAATTCATATAAAAATATATTACACAACTTTGTGGCAGTGTATGGTGGGAGTGGCTCACTGACAACTGCGTCCTGTGTGTCGGAGGGAGGAAATCTAATCGCGTGACCTGGCTCATGGACAATTAAAACGCGTTCCACCTCTCATTGTACCGGACGAAAGGCGGTGCAGTTCATAGCTATGTGCACGTTTGACCGGCCGAGTTCCATCCTGCGAATGTTTATAGGGAGTTCCATTTTTGAAGCAGCAAACTCACAGATCTTACGCATGTAACGAACTCTGTAAGCCGTCAGAAGACAGATTTTGGGGCGTCAACAGGAAACACGGTCTCGGATGTGGTGAGGAGAAGAATCATTTCTTGCAATAACGGAGGTGATTCGCACCTTCCATATGAACTCAATCAAAGAAAACTCCAAAGGTTAATATGGCCGAGGAGGTCTGTGCCTGTCGATCTGTCCTTGGTACGTAAGTATGGGACACACTTTGTTCACAAGCAGAGTGGTGAAGGAGTTCACATTTTACGGTAGCTCTTCTAGTGCGGTGGTCGCCGCTTAGGGCGGTAGCGCGCCTGAAGGAGCTCGACTGAGCTGACAGTTATTCAGTCGCTCTCCGCAAGTACACATTTTCTACGTTGGAATGGTAGAACGCAACTCGCGTGTCATTGGTGTATGATGTACGGTCAACGTAATACACATTATTACCCCTGTACACAGAAGATTTTAAAATCCGTTTTATTCGCATACATACGCGCAGAGCCCCATATATAGTAGATTACTACTCATTTTCACTAATGTGTACCGATGTATCTCCCTTCCCCCAGTGCGGACGTACGCCTGCAGCAGAAACGCGTCGCGCTTCCTTCCGAGGTTGCTGCTTTTTTCGCGAGCTACACGATGTCATCCACAACCGCGGCGTACGAAGAACAACAGTCGGTTCTGTGCTTACCACGGCTCCACCGCCGAGCAGGCGGCTTACGACTCCGTCAACTAGAAACCCCCCTACGAAGCGTTTGCCCTGTGGACGTGTAATGCAGCTCGTTTTTTTTGTATATCTCGGTATGAGGAAGAAGCCCTACACTCCCCGGGCGGACGTGGAAATCGATGCAGTTGTCGTAACTGCTAGACAAACGGGGAGGTTTCGTCGGCGAACGGTCAGTGGTGGTTTCCCAGCGCACCATAATTAATTGTGGAGGTGTAGACGGTTAGTGGTAGTTTCCCAGGAATCGGCAGTGTGATGGTTTTCCTTTTCTCTAAACGCTTTGTAAATGTTACGCGTTGCAGGCGGAACTCGCCAGCTTACTACGTCAGCGCACAATTTTTAATTATGGAGGTGTACACTGAATTACCTAATGTATCTAACTTGAATTATTTAGATTTTCGGAAACACAACCGTTGCTTCCGAGGTAAGCCCTACCGCATTTTGATACCGTATTTCTTCGCTGACTTTGCCTTCTTCGCATCTGCAGCGTAGAGCGCGGGAGAGGAGCCAAATGATCATTACCCGGCATGTTCCGCAGGTGGATCAGCGGCGTTTTCTTTCTAAGACCTGGTGGATTTCTCCCTTTGCCCATCTCTGCGGGGGTGGCCTCTGTTCAAGTGACCTGCGTAGTGGGCGGAAAGCAAACGAGTGAGCCTGTTTCAAGTGTCGGTATACATCGCTCAGCGCGGTCGAGTCCACCGCCTACGTTGGACACGTTTTTAATTCGGCAGCACCCCCACAACGCAGAAGGCGTACTGTTGAGGCCCGTGGCATATCAGACAACATCGGTTAATATTGAGCCCGAGCATCTCTTGAATGCATTCCGTGCGATCCTGTGTCCCGGACGTGTTCCTGTAGCACGTTGATTGCATTGTGTACAACTTTGTATGCGGTACGCATTTTTGTCGTCCTGCACATACAAAAAACCGCGTACAGGCGGACCTAAGGCGGAAGTAAACCTGCATGTATTTGAGTGTGTCAGTTTGTTCTTTGTCTGTCTTGCCCGTGTGGGGGTCACATCATGTGTGTCAATGCTGCGTCGCGTGGTGTTAATGATATCCCCGAGTGAGAAAAAGGACAACAGCTGTCCATCTGTGCTGAAGACGCTGTAGAATCTTAACACGACACATTTGTGCAAGTCCGCGTGACTACTTCTTGTCACTGCTTAAGTGATTATTATTATTAGATAAAACGTTTTCGCAGCCCCTTTCTCACGTTAGACGGCCATAATTGAGCTCTATCTCTCTTAGAGTAACATCAGTGGCGCATGCGCAATTACCCAAGAGAGGGATAATCTCCATCGCGACCTAAGCCGATTCACCAACTAGTGTGCACCAGTCACAAGCAACGCTGGTATATCCAGCGGTTCCTGCAAGCGCCTATCGGACTCACGTGCGGTGACATCTTTACTTCGGCTTTTGCTGTGGTAGCGCCCTATTACCGCTCCGCTGTTGGGTCTACGATAAAACACTCAGGTTTTCCTATAGGAGGAAGGAGAACGGTCCAGATAGTACTCAGTACGACAGGAGAGTCCTTCGATGTTTACCTACTTTGAATCCACCCTAGGGCACGCCTGTTGCAAGAACTACGTGCGAGACAGCCTGGTCAGCAGCGATAGTCGAATTGACACAGGCACCACGTCCGCAAAATCGACAACTCTCTTAACACCGCACCGCTACGTGAGATTGTCAAGAATTCCTGTTGTTGTCCAGCGTTCGGTGTTTGCGCTCGCGACACCTACAGGGCAGTGTCCTTCTTCTGTCTCCGGCTGCTCCGTGCGTGTCACGTACGCGTAGATCGCCAGGCCGGAGACATGAGGTGTACGTTTCTATCTGGGGGCCCTACATGTGAGCATACGTGCGTAGGTGCCACAAACGTCTGTGTGTGTGGCAGCGGGGCTTGATTCGATCAAATACACACTTGAACGCTTCTGTTAGAGAGTAGCGATACACAGACAAAGTGTTCAACAACACGCACTAGAGAATATCCAGAGAAGGCGGCAAATTGAACAACTTGTGTTGAGAGGTTCACCTCTGTCCGAGAGTAGCAATGCACACACAAAGTGTTTAACAACATGCGCTAGAGAAGACACAGAAAAAAAAGACCATTCGACAACTTGTGTCTTCTATTTTATATCAAGATTCCGGTCGTGCTCTTGGGTCCATCGTCCTTTGTTTCCACTCTTCCCCGTCCTCGAGTTCCTTTTCAGAGGAAACAGCGGCAACCACACCCTGTGTAAACACGGTAGTTAAAACGTATCAACTCCAGAAAATTGTGCGAACCACGTGGAGGTACAGTGAAAAGATGAAGTGGTAGGGAGCGGTCAATGAACTAAGAGCATCCAGATAATTGTGCGTCGCAGCTTTTTTTCGCTTGTGCTCAGAGCTGTTCAGGCGTGTAGTGTCGGGACATCCAGACAAATAAACAGCACCTGGGTATACTTTGAGCCTCTCGCTGAAGGCACAGCGGCGAACGGCTGCGCTGGGCATACTAGCGCAAACGTCGGTGACAAGGGAGAGCTCCTTACTTTTTCGGCAATGTGGAGTATATTGTGGCCACCTGTGAAAAGAAGTCTCCAAGCTGCGACAGTGTCACGTATCGGCATTAGTTGCACCTTATAAGGATGTGGGCGTTTTTGAGTGCAAGCGGTGATGCGGCTGCACCGTAGGGTTAAAGCGGTCGATCCTCCAGATGCTCCTGCTGTATACGAGCCGTCCACTGCGCATACACAAGGCCCACACGTGTTGGACTTTGAGTGCTCTTAGTTCATTGACCGGCCCTTACCACTTCATCTTTTCACTGTACCTCCACGTGGTTCACGTGTACTCTCATGCAGTTCATTAACCGCTCCCTACCACTTCATCTTTTCCCTGTACCTCCACGTGGTTCACATGTACTCTCATGTCACCCCATACTTCCAGTCTCTAAGTTACTTTCTTGTTAACAACGTAGGTTACCCCTTTACTGCGTCCTCGCTTACTTCAGAATACTCACTCCGACACTGCTACGGCCAATTACGTTCCGGCTTAGTTCGGCAGTTTCACAGCCGATTACCGTACGTGCCCTTCCGCCTTCGTTACTACAGACTCCATATGTCAAATCTTCCCACCGCCTTCGCAGCCGACTCGCCTCGACTTTCTCTTGTTGCTCTTTTCAGCGGATTAGTGCGCGTATATCCAGCACTGTTACCTAGGAAGCTGACTTTCGTTTTCTGACACCATTACTAAACACACGGAGGCTTCCGCTGTAAGCGTCTTCGTCGGCCTCCCAGTAAATGTCGTGGTGCTGCGCGTGAGCATGTTGGCGCACCCCTTCAGCATTTGTGTCGCTTTACGCGTTTTCTACGCGTGCGTGTAACAAAGGGACGCGGGCGCGTGTCTCGTTTTGACATGGTCGTTGTAGCGTGAACTTGCCTTTTGTCGCACTGGGCAGTTCACCGCCACGTAGTACAGCTCCTTCCTTCAGAAGGCCCGCTATTCGTGCCCTGGTTCAAGCACTTTCAGGAGATCTACACAACGGATTTGTTTACTATTGTTCACTGACGCAGTTTCTGTTAAATCGGAGGAAGTTTTTGGCAAAGTACTTCCGTAGTCTGCAGCGCATGCAACAGCAGTAGCAGCACAAGCGGCAGGGAAGACTAGTAGGAGCAGCAGTAGTAGCACACCGGACGGGTATGACGGGGGGCAGCAAGGCAAGAGCCTGTGTAACACCAGCAGCTGCAGCACGAGCAGCCGCCAAAGCAGCGGCCCAAGCGGTACTGTTTATAACAAAGAAGTTAGTCACCCGCTTCGTACCTCTCTTTTCGCCTTCGTTTCTTTCCCCTGTCTTCAGCCGTCCTATCCTGCGTCAGCATAAGGGGACGTGTTTGCATTTCCAAATTTTATGTATTGTCCCGAGCCGGCGCATACATACGTACGTATATACATACGGATGTACATTCGACTATACATACGGATGTACATTCGTACAATTTTTCATGTTTGTGAAACGTTTCCACTGGCAGCAGTCACTCATGTTCCACGACATGACGCACGATAGTCGCAGAGCTACGACAGCAGCTATCAATAGAGTTGGTAAGGAGGTCAGCAGAAATTGTTCCCTCTCATGCATTTATCACGTGGCGCATGTGGGTAGCACATGCTCTCCCTGTATCTTCGCTCTTCTCGGATCAAACAGCCTTCGTGCCTGTTGCACAAGTCACGTGTCGCTACACCAGAGCATTCCACTGCCCATGGAGAAGCTTTATTCTACTTCTCCCCCGTGTTTTAGAATATTGCTGCAGCATTTCTAGAATTAGCGTGTTAGGGCGGAAACCGCGCATGGAAACTGCTGAAAAGGCACCCCGTTTTTGGCCCTTGAAGCTCGGCCGGGTTCCACTCGCTGTTGCAGCCGTCTCTCCTGCAGTTTTCCCGTTCCGGCTATTGCATCTGTTTATCCTGCTGCTGCCACGCCAGTGGCTGCGGCTCCTGCCGTTGCCTCTGCTGCCGGTGCTGCTGCTGCTTACGTTCTTGCCTCCCACCGACTGCAGCAGCAGTACCGACAGCGTCCGTCACATGTGGTTAGACGCTGCAAACTTGGGCGGTTCGGTGCTTCGCAGTTGCTGATGCTCCGGCCGCTCGTTCGTAGCTACGCGGCACGCCTGCAGGACCAGTGAGTAGTAACACGCAACTCCTCTAACTACCACTGCTCCTACCAGTGGCAGCAGTGGCATCTTCGCAGGTCGCTGCCGTCTGAATTTCCTTACTTCCCCGGCGACTACAACTCCCCAGTCGTCAGAAGACGGTCATGCTACCGTCCGTGGTCCTGTCGCTGGCTGGCGATACCATGCTGAATATCCGACACGCTGTGCGTTGCCAGACCGGAAAACGGTCGCTGCGTACAGCAGCAGCAGCACTAAGGAAGTCGAATTAGGACCACGCAGCCCGGTAGCAAGCTCCCCAGTAGCACCCCGGCAGCAGCCCGGCGCTACCGCGGCTCTTGTACACACGTAGCACATGCACTGCACGTCTGCAGATCTTCTTAGTGCTGCAGGCTCTGTAGTGGAACCCGTACGTAGCCGGTCATACGTCACTGCTTCTGTGCGTATACACGCGCACACGCACACAAATATGTCGACGCATCCAGAGGGGTGGACACTCCGGAGAGCAACGCACCATTCAAGTGTCCGTACGCCTCACGCGCACTAGCTACACCGGGTTGCGTACCTTCACACGTATCTCTTCTCCCGGTGTGGAACCGTAGCGGCCTGTGCGTAAGTATGTCGCTGGTAGGATAGATGTTTGTTTCTCTGCGGCCGAGAACACTGCCGTATTCACGTGCGCACGTCTACTTGTGTATACGTGTACCTGCTGCGTGTGCGTTTGTTGGAAGCCTAGCTGTAGTAGGGCGGTGTGTATGGATGGGGAGGAGAGAGCGGGAAGCTATGCACAGAGAAAGAGGTAGACAGACAGAGAGTAGAGCGGAGGGAGAGAAGAAGTCCGAGAGACAGACAAGACAACCCGCGATGAAAGACAGGGGAGCTTTTCCTTCTTTTCCCGCATCACACGTTACTTTCGAGTTGACCGGCACTGGTGAGGCGCATGCAATATGAGCTGCATACGCGTAGATCTGCTTATCGTATCAACTGCCGCGTAACTGTGACGGCGAGGAGAAACACAGCACACACGTGTCTCTGCAGCAGCCACTGCCGCCGCGCAGCTGCAGCAGCAACTGCGCCACGAGAGGTGCAGCAGCGACTGCGCCACGAGAGGTGCAGCAGCGACTGCACCGCGGAGAAGTACACAGGCAGAAGAGCGCGCGCGGAGCAGCAGCACGAGTAGGAACGTCAGCAGGGGCTGCGCCTTGTGAAGACACGACGCGGCGGCGGCTCCTGTTGGACAGCACAGCCTTCCATAGCTGCGTCTGCGCGCTCGACAGCAGCAGCAACAGCCGGCGGTATAGCAGTAGAGAACGTCACTGCAACAGCGAACTGCACAAAGGACGCCCGTCCCGCAGTAGAGCAGCAGCAGTCTTTGCAGCAGCAGCGGCAGCTCCATGGGCAAAAACAGCTGCAATTTATGTGCGCTGCTACCAACTCCCGCAGCGAGCGTAGCTACCGTCTGCCGTGCCTTCTCCTTCTCTGGCAGCAGCAGCAGTGTGCGCAGCAGCGGAAGCGGGAGCGACGTTTTCTCACGTAACAGCAGCTCTGGTGAAGCAGTCGTGTGCAGCAGAAGCAGCAGCCCGGGGGAGCACCACGCACACAGGCCGACCCAGCAGAGGTGCAGCAGCAGCAGCAGTCACCTCTACTGCAGGACGTAGGCAGGTGAAGCAGAGGCAGAACGGCTCTGGCAGAAGCAGCAGTGACTTTTCACCGGCAGCTGCAGTAACTGCATATGTGCGGCACCAGCAGCAGCTGATTTTCAGCAGCAACGGCGCCACTTGCAGTAGCAACCCTGCTGTGCATACACGGACGTGAGCAACAGCAGCAGTGCGACGCCGCTGCAACAGATTTCGTATCTCTCACGTTGCGTCATCACGTGGTGCACAAGAGGCGACTTCCTGCTCCTGAAGACTGCCTCGGCAGGGGTTTTTCTTCCATTTGTTTACAAATATCCGTTGTCAAGCAGCAGCGGCAGCACACGAACGACCTGTACGTGCAGGAAACCGCAGCACGCAGAAGTCCGCAAGCACGGGGATCGCCTGCTGCAGCGTGTACAATGTTGTACGCTGGCTCTCTGCTGCCGCGCGACTGCTAGCTGCCTGCTCACCTTCCTGCATGCGCGTTAATGAACGCACAGCAGCAAGAAGCAGAGAGGTGTGTTTCCTGTGTTTCCTGTAGTGTTCAAGAGAGAGAGACAGCGTGCTACTTTATGCCGTCCTGCTACTGGTGGGCCTCAAAATGTCGTCTCCAGCAGCCGAAGATTGCAGACAAGGTGAACTGGCAGCAGGGCCGGCTGCTGCAGCGCAGAACTCTACCGGACCCCAGCCACCGGACACTGCTGGTGATCGCACCCCCCTGGCGGATTTTTCAAAAGCTACTGCTGCTTCTCCCGCACCTGTGACTCGTCCCACTGCTGCCCCTGCTGCTGGTGCTTCTAGCCCTGCTGCCGGTCCTCCTACACTTGTTGCTCTGTCCGTACCTGATGCTGCTCCCGCTGCTCCGCTTACGCCTCCTCCGGCAGGTGTTACTGCTCGTTCAACTGCTGCTGCTGCTGATCCTGGACCTACTGCTGCTGCTGCCGATTCTAACGCGGTTGCTGCTGACTCTAGTGTTGACGCTGCTCCAGCACCTGCTGGTTGTGGCACTGCTGCTGCTGCGTCTGCACGAGCTGCAACTGCTAATGCTGCAGGTGTTACTTCGGTGGACTCCGTTGCTGCAGCAACGTCTCCAGCGCCTGCTACTTGTAGAGCAGCTCTTCTTCGTGCTACTGGTGGGGTTGCTGCAGACACGCATGCGGTTGCAGGGACGGAGGCGTGCTGTAGCAGTGCTGCTGCATCTGCTTTTCCCAGTGAAGGTTGCGATGTTGGGCAACAACGCGACCAACAGCAGCAACAAGGAGACCTGCCGGAGCGCAGAGCCGATCTGCAGCACCTTGCGCCACGTCTGAAACAGGAGGAAGATTCGTCTCATTTCCACCCGGCTGCTGCAGCTGCTCCGTTGAGTGCTGCTGTTGCCGACGTTCTCGATACGCCTGCTACTGCGATGGCACCTCCTGGTACTGCCCGTGCTGGTCCAGCTGCTGCCGGTGAAGCCGCATCTACTGCTGCTGCAGCTGCACCAGGAGATAGAGGCCCACCAGGCGCAACAGTGCGAGAAAGACTGCGCGCTGATGCAGTAGCAGCAGCAGCACCACAAGAGAGGGGGTCAACAGCTGACTCAAAGAAGGCGTCAACAGCAGACTACTCAGAAGTGACACGGGAGAAGCAGGAAGCGACGGATGCGCATGACAGGGAAAAGACGCATACCGAATATTTGCAGAGAGGAAGTGCTGCTCCTGGTGGGACAGGAGCGTTTCACGGCCACAGGGAAAACTTCACCGGAGAGCAACAGGAAGACAAGAAGAAGAGGAAAAGACTGAAAAAAGAAGAACAGCAGCCAGGGGGCGGGAACACTGGTGCTGCTGCGCCGGTGCCAGTGGCCCAGACTGCTGCTGCTGCTGCGACGAAGGACGAGAAGTCGCGCATGACGTGCATGTGGGGTGCAGGCAGCAGCCACGCAGACGCTGCTCCTGCTGCTGGTGGAGAGTGGGAGGCGTCAAAAAAGAAAAGCGTTGCACTGCTGGGCGTAGGGGCTACAGCTGGTGCTGCGGGGAAAAGGCCTGCTGCTGCTTCCGCTGCAGACACCGGCCGTAGCCAACAGCGAAGCAGCAGTGAGGCCGCTCTCGACGTGAACAGGGAGAGCAAAAAGATTAAAGTAGCTGTCGCGGCTGCGACCCGTCCCAGTGCTCTTACACATGTTTCTGCCGCTGCTCCGCAGGCAGGTGGTGACTGCAGCAGCATGTACGAGACCAAGGCGGCGCAGATGATACAAAGATCACAACAAAGTCCCAAGCCGTCAGCAGCGTTAGCAGCGCCAGGAGCAGCAGCAGCGAAGGGGGGAGGAACGGTGGAGCCGTCGAGCCAAGTGAGTTCTCTTCGCTGACGTGCTTCAGGTGTCCATTCGGCGACTCGCTTGCATTTGCGTGCCTGCCCCGCTACGGTATGCATAGAAACGTGCGTGTGTCTTTCTGTGTCTACAGACTCTCTATACAGACGTGTATAGGTGGTAAGAGCAGCGATTGCGGGCAGAGAAGTATCTCTGGAGCTGCTCCCGGCGCTGCTGCCGCTGCTCCCGCTGCTGCTGCTGTCGCTGCCTCTGCTGCTGCTGTTGCTGCCGCTGGTTCTGCTGCTCCTGCTGCCACTGCTTCTGCTACTGCCGCTGCTGTTGCTGCTGTTGCTGTTGCTGCTGTTGCTGCTGCTGCTGTTGCTGCGGTTGCTGCTGCTGCTGTTGCTGCGGTTGCTGCTGCTGCTGTTGCTGCGGTTGCTGCTCCTGCGGTTACTGCTGCTGCCGTTGCTGCTGTTGCTGCTGCCGCTGCTTTTGCCAGCGTCTCTGTGCCTTCTTAACGCAGGGCCGCTGCGGCAGCTGACGTGGATGCAGGGGTGCTGCGGCGGGCGTGTTGATGCTGCTGCTAACCTTTATTATGCCGCTGGTGTGCCGCTGGTAGTGTTCTTGGAGACGCGTTGCTGGTGGTGGTGCTGCTGCTGGCGTCGGTGTGCTGGCGGTGGGGATGACGGTGCTGCTGCGACTTTGCTGCTACGACCTTGCTGCCACAACCGTGCTGCTGGGGCCTTGCTGCTGCGACCTTGCGGCTGCTGATGCCACTGATGGAAGCGCAACTTTGGTCCTCCTGCTGCTGCCGTCCCCCTGTTGTCGCTGCCGCTGTCGGTGCTGCACGTGCTGTCGTTGTCTCTCATGCTGCTCGTGCAGAGATTGCTGCAATTCTCGTTGTTGCGACTGTCTGGACTGCTGTTACTGGAGCTGCTGGTACTGCAGCTCCTGCTACGTTGCTGCTGCTACGTTGCTGCTGTGGTCGCATTTCCGCAGGCGGAGCAGCAGCTCCAACAGTACGTTAGTGCAGTGGAGCAGAAGATCAGAGGCATGTACGAGCGGCAGGTTGCAGCAGCTGCATCTCTTGTGGAAGCGCAGACTCGCATGGCGGGCGTCCATCCCCTTACTGGACAGGTACGGCACTACCCTGCAGGTGGTGTACTGCTGTTGCTTTCCGTGGCGTTTGCTCCTGCTGCTGCTTGTAGTGCTGTAGCGGCTGCCCCCTCGTCCTGCTGCTGCTGGGCTGCTCTGGCTGCCACAGTGTGCTGCGCGTGCTGCTGCTGTTGCTCCACGTGGTGCTGTTTCCCTGGCGTCGCGTCCACGAGTGCTAGTCAGTGCTGCGCGACTCCCCAGTGCTGCTGCTGCTGCTGTTGTTACTGTCGCACTGCGAGTGCTACTCCTGCGGAGGCTTCTATACTTCTTAAACTGCTGGCGCCGTCCCGCTGTGCTGGTGCTGTTGTGCTGTGCTGCCGCTGGCGCGCTGTGCTGCTGTTGTTGCGTTCTGTTGCTGCTGTTGCGCTGTGCTGCTGCTGTTGCGCTTTGTTGCTGCTGCTGCGCTTTGTTGCTGCTGTTGCGCTTTGTTGCTGGTGTTGGGCTCTCTTGCTGCTGTTGCGCTCTGCTGCTGCCGTTGCGCTGTGCTGCTGCTGCATCGACGTGTTGCTGCTGCTGCTATGCGGTGCTGCTTCTGCTGTGGGGACGCTGGATATGCAGGGAGACGCGACAGCACTGATGAATCAGGCCGCACCGCTGCGAGTTCCAATCGAAGCGCTTTACGCCAGCTGCGTCACCCGTACGTCTCCTCCTGTTGTGTAGCTGATGCATGCGCCGCACATATACACGTACACGTGTATATATATATGTACATATATCTGTGTGTCTATGTTTGTATTTACATATACGCATGTACAATCCTGTAGATGCTTTTCAAAGAACCGGGATATACACGTGAGAGCACACTACTAATAGATGTCTGCGTATGTGTCTCCCCTGTGATGTGTCTCCTTGGGCGGCCTGTCTCCGTCGCCGTCTCCGCGTATTACATGTCCGTCCGTTGACACACGTGCCAACGTACTCCACACTTATATCTGTCTATACATCTATCTGTATATCAGTCTCTCTGTATGTAGAAGAATATGTAGAGGCAGATGTCTTCTGTGGGAGCACTCCATTTCGTTTTACCCGTAGTCCACTCTCGATAGGCGTTCGATGCGTATATATGTGTGGTGAAGCCACCTTCGTATATATCTGTGTGTATGTACGTGTCTTCAAGACTGACAGCGCGGGAGGTTGCCCGTGGCTGCCCAGTATATATCTGTGTATACATATACACGCACACATAGGTGTATTCACGTATATACATAAGTATTTTCATATGTACGTATATGTATGCACCTTCATATACGTTCACGTATATACATGGGTGTACATATATGCATATATGCATACCCATGTGTGGACATATATGTATATAAATATATATGTATATATATATGTATATGCACATATGTATGTATATGCACATACACCGTGCTGGGCCATCCTGCTACTGGGCCAAGCGCGCTGCTGCAGCCGCTGTTGCTTCCCTGTGAGGACCTGCCGCACTCCTGGGACTTCACAGCTGCAGCTGCGCTGCTATCGCTGCCGCGGCGGCTGCTGTGCGAGGTGTCTGGGGCTTGTTTGGCCGTTGGTGGTAGTGCTTGAAGTGCTGTTGGACGTGAAGCGATTGCATGGGCTGTGTGCTGCTGCCCGTGCCGGTCGCGTCCCACATTCAGCGGTGCTGCTGCCTCGCAGAAACTTTGTTTCTGCTTTGCTAGCGAAGATGGACGTGCTGGCTGGTGACTCTCTTCTTCCAGGCTGTTGCATGCACGCCGTGCTCCTGCTGCTGCTTCTGCTGCCGCGACCGCCCAGTCGGCCTGCTCCGCAGCCTGAACGCGCACGGTCCTTTTGCTGCCCCGTTCAAGCTGCTACTGCTGCTGCGTGCGCAGGTGCTGCTGCATGCGTTGTCGCTGCTGCTTCTGCATGCGTAATCGCAGGTGCTGGTGCATGCCTTGCTGCTGCTGCTGCGTGCGTGGCTGCTTTTGTTGCGGCTCCCTCACCCCAGCACGCATCCGATTGCTTCCTTAGAAGTCACGGGTACGTGCTTTGCAGCTGCTGTTGGATGCGTGCGCTGCTGCTGCTGTTGCAGACAGCGCCATTGGGTTTGAGGCGAGCGACGCATGCGTTGCTGCTTCGACTGTTGGTATTGCTGGTCTCCCCTTTGCGGCGTGCGGTGCTGAGTGCGAGGGTTGACGTCACTCTGTTTTTCATTCCCAGCTGCGCATGCATTTTCTTCAAGTTCCTCGTTGCTGTCGCTGCTGCTGTTGATGCGCGCAGTGCAACGGCAGGCAGGCAAGAAACTTGTGCGGCAGCTGTCGGACGCTGCAGCAGCGGGCCGCAGCGGTGCCGGGGGCGGCCCGTTACTTCTGCGGTATGCCGACCTCCTGGAGAAAGCTAACGAACACGCGGTGCGCTACTATGCGTCCCACGTGCAACACCAGCAGCAGCGTCTGCAGCAGCATCATCGTCGCGTGCTGCAGCAGCAGCAGCAGTCGAATGCTGACGGCTGCTGCCGTGCAGGACGGACCCCACTGTCTTTCAGCTCTTCTTTCGACAGGCACTACCTCATTCATCGGCGCTGCACTGCGCGTTGCTGCTCCTGCTGCGTGCGCACTGGCCCCTGCCTGAATTACTTGCTTGCTCCGCTCTTAGGGAAGACGGCTGCTGGAGCGGCGCCCGACGCGGGAGAACGAGGTGGTGGTGGAGGAAGAGGAGGAGCGACAGCGGCAGGAGACGCAGCAGCATGCAGTGGGGCAGCAGCACCTGCAGGAAAAGGAGCGTCAGTAGCAGCAGCAGGAGCATCCGCGGGAGGAAAAGGAGGAGGGGGCGTAGCGGCAGGGGAGAACGGCCGCAGCAGCAGCAGCACCCGAGGCGGTTTTGCACATGCAGCTGGCTTGGTGCTGATGGAGGTGGGGCTGCCCGCGGACCAGGAGTGCTGCTGTTGCGCGTGCATGCAGTCGGGGCAAAGCAGCAGCAGCGACAGCAGCAGCGACAGCAGCAGCGAGGGGGATGAGAAGGAGGAAGCACGGGGGAAACAAGTGCATGCGAAAGCAGCACGTGGCAGCAGGGGAGGCAGCTCGGCGTTCTGGGGAGAGCGTTTGAAGCATATGTCGCAGTGTACAGCAGGGGATGATGAAGCAGCAGGCAGCCCAATTTCTGGTCCAGCGGCAGCTCACAGCAGTAGCAGCAGCGAAAGAAAAATGTTGTCCCTTGCGTCCAAGAAGCGAGAGAAGTTGATCAAGCGGAAGAACAGAGAAGAGGAAGGCATCAGCAGCAGCAGAGGCGGCAGCAGCAAATTCCACGACGCTGCGTCTTCCTCTGCAGTTTTGTCTCGCCGCAAGTTACATGCGGCAACTTCTGCTGCTGGTGGGGTTGCCGCGGCTCTTGCTGGTGCTGCTGCAGCGAGCGTGCGTAAGCAACACAAGCCTGCGAATGCTCCAGCGCATGCAGCCAGCACAGCAAAGCCGCGCACTGCTGCTGCTGCTAAGGGGAGTGTTGGTTTTGATAAAAGCAGCAGTGGCCATCACGTGAGGAGGGGAGATGCAGGAAGTGTCTCAGAGGCTGCTGCTGTTGCTACCTCTAGTACTGCGAGCCTGTCCCCGCGCGGAGTGCATGCAGCAGCAGCAGCAAAACACCGGAGCAAAGGTCCACGCAGAGAAGAAGCTGCTGCTGCTGCAGGGGGAGGCGGACAGTTGCTGCCTCGGCAGCGGCTTTTCAGCAGCAGCAGCGGCAGCTGCAGCTCACAGCAGCAGCGCATGGAGGGAGCGGGTTGCCAGGTTCTCAAACAGCAGCTGCAGCAGGGAAGAGCGGCAGGAGTGGGGGACCCAGGGGGGGGAGGCCCGGCAGCAGGAGCAGCAGGGGCCATGCTGCTGCAGCAGCAGCATGGCCCGACGAAGAAGGCAGCTGCGTCGGGTGAAGAGGAGAGACGAGCAGGCCCTCTAGGCGGCAGATGGAGCCACCAGCAGCAGCGCCTGCCGCGTCGGCGGGAGGGGGGAGAGAGGAGAGAGCAGCCGCAAGAGAGCAGCAGCAGCACGGGCAGTGAGGAAGTGTCGAGCAGCAGCAGCAGCAGCGGGAGCGACAGCAGCAGCAGTAGCGAAGAGGAAGAAGAAGAACCGCCTTCGGGGACGAAGCAGCAAGTCGGCAGAAGAAACGCAGCAGCAGCAGGATCTGCGAAGCAGCGCACGGACGGCAGCAAACGGCCCCAACACCTCCTCCCGCCGGGGGCCGCTGCCGCCGCTGCCGCCGCTTTCTCCTCCTCTTCCTCCTCGTTGTCTTCTCGTGGCGCCACTGCTGCCTCACCGGCGACTCGCGCGGAGCCCCGCGTAGATCAAACTGACGCCAAGGCTCGCCTGCTGACGTTCTGCAAGCGCGAGGAAGGACAGAAACTCCCGGCGCTGAAGGAGGTAAGTGCGGTCGTGTGTGGGTGCTGCGTCTGCTGCTGCGACGGCAGTGTGTGGCAGCGGAGAGGGAAAATGAGAAAGACACCGACACGCGCAACGACCCAGAAAGAAAGACCACCATACTTCCTAGTGGTTGTCTCTCTATATTTCTACAGTGCAGCAGCAGCTTCTACGAGTACCTGCCTGCAGAGGTGTATAAGTGTTGTATGTGGACAGCCAGGAGAGACGGGGGAGACGCGGAGAGACAGGGGGAGCACTTTTCTGCTGGAGAGACAGCGCGTGCTGCAGAGAGACGGCGTCGTCGATGGCGGACTGACACAGACGGAAGCGTCCTGCATGCAGGGCCTGGCGAGAAGTATAGCAGAGAAAAGCAGGCTTGTAGTTTTCTCCTCACACTCCCGCACGCCCCCCCACCCCCACCCGTTTTAGTGCGTCCTTATAAACGAAGAAGAAACGGCACAAGCACGTACAACATGTACGCGCCTCATATCTGTGCTGACCTGCAGTCAACAAGTGCGTGTCATCTAGTCGAAGAGAGACGTAGCTGCTTGGAGCAAACGTGTGAGGGTCAATATAGAATCACTGGAACGTACATGTATATACACATTTATACGTACACATTAATATATAAATGTTCATACGTACACGGATACACACATGTACATGAATGTATGTGTCTAGGGGCATACATATATATATATGTATGAAGGAACTCTTGATTACAGAAACATTTGAACGTACCTGTGGATACATATCTACATATATATATATGTGTATATATGTATAGAAGTGTACACACGTACTTGTTTGTATATATGCGTGCATGGGCATGTGTAAGTACGGAATATGTGGGAATTCACACATAACAAGAAGAAAAGGAGTCGCCAGGGCTCCTTCTACATATATATACACGCACACAAACACTTCTAATACGTACAAGCGTTTGAACGTGCATGCGTATGGATACGCAGGTAAATCACCATATATGTGTGAGCGGATGTATGTATGTATACGTATGTATATACATGTATATGTGCATGTAAAAATAGACGCATATAAACATATGTGCGGGCCTCTGTGTGTGTGTGTGTGTGTGTGTGCATGCGTATACGTACGTCCGTATCTCTCTGCATATGGGAGGCGGTGTGCCTATGTATATACGTATGTAGAAAAGGACGTGTATGTGAACATGTGTGTGGGCGTATGCATGCATGCATGTGTACACATACATGCATATTTGTGCATGTACGTCGGGTTTATGTATCTGCGTGTGGTGTACGTACACCTGGGTATCCACACCCACACAGGTACGAAGAGAGAGGTATACACACACACGCACACACACATACACGTGTACGCGTCTCCACATAAATGCCGCCAGACGTTCGTAGAAAAGCCTCTGTCCAGAACTTTCTTGCACTGGCTACTTTCGTGCATGTGGGCCTATAAGCCGGGACATTCATGTGCCTCTCGCTTGGCGTTATATATGTATATATGTGGTGTCATTCCTTTCTTCGTGTGAATACATGGAGTGCCGTCTCGCTTTCTGCGTATATGTGCGGGGTGCCGTCTCTTTTTCTGCAGCTGGCTGTATGTGAGTGCCATCTCTGGACTTGCGCGCTTGTGTACGTAGAAGTGCCGTCTCCCTTTCGCGCAGGTGCGGATGTAGGAGGGCCGTCTCTCGCAATGCTGCGTGGCCACGGAGGAGTCCCGTTCCTCGTCTCTCCGCACATGTCTGTGTGTGGACAGGAGTGCCGTCTCGCTTTGCTGCACGTAGTACGCGTTTGTACCGGCCGTTTTCATCTGCGTCGTACGCTCGAGTACATTTCTTGACAAGTGTCTCCCTGTGAATGCGCGCACGCGCTCATGCATGTATGTATTGTTGTGGGCGTGGAGAGGTCGCGCCTTCTGCATGCGTTTGGGGCAGCAGCTCAAGCAGAGTGAACTTCTGTCTTCGCCGACGTCCACGCCCCTCGGCACGTTCACGCCGAGACTCTTCCATGAAAACAGAGGCAGATAAATCTGGCTGCGGATGTGTGCCGCCGCTGATTTGCGCAGGACTGCACCACAAGTTTCCTGCAACTCGCCAAGGAACTCTGCGTCTCTCCCGCGCTGCAGCACTTCGTAATTCGTGAGTTTCCCTTCCGACAAACCGCCGCCTGACGCCTGCGTCCCGTTCTGTTCGACCTACTAAGACGACACGTATATGTACACTTTCGAAGATACAGCTGAACTCAAGTATACATACAAATAAATGGACACATGCGACGACACCCACTTGAACAAATGTCTTGCGTATACGCTACATACATATATATATGTATACATGCCCGCAGACACACGTGAAGAAATATTTCGTGTATACACATGTATATATATGTACATGTGTATGTACACATTTGCGTATATACACTTGAACAAATATGTTGTGTACACCTACATATATATACATGCCGGTAGACACAACACCTGAACAAATATTTTCTGTATACATACATATATATATGTACACATGCGAGTACACATACTTGAACAGATATGTGGTGTATACATACATATATATGTATATATATGTACACATGCACCTACACACACCTGAACAAATATTTTGTGTATACATACATATGTGTATGTATATACCTATGTACACATGCCCATAGACACACGTGAACAGATATCTTGTCTATATGTACGCACATATGTGTACGTAGTGGACAGTTGTGTAGGTGCGGAGACGGCCACACGCAAGAGTGCGAAGCCCTGTTTCCTGGGTGCTGGCAAAAAGGTCTGTATCTCTCTTTTCTTCTCGCAGAGACAATATGAAGCGTCCACGCATGTGCAAGCGCATGCGTCATATGCCTGTAGGGATGCACGCAGACTCCCGGCCAGTGCAGCAGCCTCTCGACTTGGGAGAAGTCTCCGTGTACAGCCGTAGACAAAGGATAGATGTATCGTGTGGATATGTATGTACTCTGTCCTTCGATATGTATTGAGAATCGTATGGACGGCTTAACAAGACTATGCGGACGGCCTCAGAGGAATACATGCTTGAATCTGTATGCAAGTGTGCGCTGTTCGTAGTCGATGCAACGATATATACTTGTACGTACGCGTGGCTGTCTCTTTGTGTCTCGCTCTCTGTCGTACTGTAAGTACTGGTGTAGCTGTCTATCCACCCCCCGACCCACATACATGTATCGCTTGTATTATTCGACCGCACTTGCCTCTCTGCTGTTTTTCGTCGTGCTGCCGCTGCTGCTGCAGTTCACTGCCTGCGCTCCTGCCGATGCTGCTGCAGCTCCTGTGTGTCCTTCTGCATCTCTGCTCAGCGGTTGTTTGCTACCGGTGCTGCTAATTTCGCTTCTCTTGCGCCGGACTCATTTCCCGGTGCAGCTGCTGGAAGGAACGCTGCTGTCACTCCTGCTGCTGCTGCTACTCCTGCTGCTCGAGCTGCTGCTGCTCCTGGTGCTACTCCTGCTACGCTTGAGGCTGCCACTCCTGCTGCCACTGCTGCTCCTGCTGCTGCTGCTCCTGCTGCTGCTGCTTCTGCTGCTGCTGCTTCTGCTGCTGCTGCTTCTGCTGCTGCTGCTTCTGCTGCTGCCGCGCCTGTTGCAGGTGCACCCGCTACTGGCGCTTTTGCCGCCGGCACTCCTGCTGCTGGTTCATGCGTTGTGTTTCTCGCTGTGCTTTTTTCTGATTCTTTTCTGTCCGTCTACTGCTGCATATAACCGTGCTCCGGTGGGCGGCTGCTGTCTGCACGTGCGCTGCTGCCGCTGGATCGTTTGCATATGTTGCGGCTGCAGGAATCTTGCTGCGTTCTCCAGAGGCAGTGCTCCCCGTGTTTGTGCGGCAGCAAGGGATGTCAATGTTGCGAGTGTGGACAGAGAAGTTAGGCGCATCTGCCGACAGCGTTGAGGAACACGAAGGCGTGCTACTGTCCCTCCTGAAGCTGCTGCTCAAGCTGCAGCCTACGCGCCAGGATATTGCCCACTCACAAGTACGCGGCCTCACGGGAGCAGGAAGAACCCAAAACACGAAGAACAGCGTGCTGCAAGAACAGCAGTACAGCGCTGCAGCCCCAGACGCAGTAGCATAGTTATCTAGCTGCAGCAGCAGAGCTGTAGTAGCAGCAGCAGAGCTGTAGTAGCAGCAGCAGAGCTGTAGCAGGAACATCAGAGCTGTAGCAGGAACATCAGAGCTGTAGCAGGAACATCAGAGCTGTAGCACGAACATCAGAGCTGTAGCACGAACATCAGAGCTGTAGCACGAACAGCAGCAGCGGAGAAGCAAACCGAGTGCGCCGCGCATGCAAGTCTAACAGAATTGCGTGCAGCTGCAGGAACTGCAACACGTGCGCAGCAGGAGAAGCGCAAGAAAAAGAAGTTGATACGGCAGCTGCACCCAAGCAGCTGCAGACAAACGCGATGAGGCAGTTTCAGCAACGCGGTAGGAGCAGCGACAGAAGGGAAGGAAGAGAGTATGTTGCAACAGCAGCAGGAGCAGCAGCAGCAGCAGCGCCAGAGTAGTCCAAAGAAGGACGCGGACACGTCGTGCGTGAGAGTGCAAAGCAGCAGCAGAAAAGATGCAGCGTAGCGCCTGCAGCAGGAAGAGCAGCAGCTGAGAAGAAACACAGCAGCAGGAGAAGAAGGAAGGGAGACGCGACGTGACGGAAACGGGCGAGGAGGCAGATGCAGCAGCAGAAGAACGAAAGGGGAGGAAGTCAGCAACAGGATGGAGAGCGGAAGCGGGACGTCAGCGGCAGTGTTCGAGAGACCCGCGGTGCTCCAGCGGCCGCAGCAGCAGAAGGAAGGCGCGAGGAGAACAGTAGCAGCAGAAGAGCCAATGGAATGCAGCAGAAGGACGAAAAGACGCACTTCCTTTTCTACTGCGAAGCAGAGGAGAGCGAGCGGCAGGAGCTGCTTGCTGACGCAACAGCGAACGGCAGCTGCAACTGCCGAGCAGTGGAAGGGGAACGCGCGGGAGGAACATCTCAAGCTAAGACGAACAGCAGCAGAAAAGCGAAGGAAGATGACGTCTGCCAGAGTCGGCCACAGCCAAAACAATGTGGAGAACTACTGCTGCTTCTGCCTAAAGAACTATATATATATGTCTTGCGCTCGTCTTAGAGCAAGCGATTCACTTGAAACAGAGGCAACCCGTACATACACAAATATATGCATATCGGTTGTAAGGGCAAGAAACTACACGTATATACGCGGGGAGGAACTACGAAGATATGTCTCCTTCGTCGCGAGGAGATATTGCAGAGATATGTTTTATGTATCCGGGAGACAGGCGATCCGTATATGTCTCCGTAGCGGAGAGATACTACAGAGATGTGTTTTCTTCGCAACGGAGAGAAACTGACAAGTGTGTATCTCCTTCGCGCGAGGTATATGTGCTTCGTAAAGGAGAGAGACTACATGTGCATCTACCGTTAGAAACAGAGAAACTATATATACGTATGTGAAATCAAACTGGCCGAATTCGTGTGTACGTGTGCCCCTTGGAGCGGAACCAGGTACAGCATTTTCGCTCTTGCTGCTGTTCTTTGCTGGCACGGCCCAACCCGCTGCTGCGCCTGATTCGCGTTGCTGCTGCTGTTGCTGCTCAGCTTCACTAGGCACGCTGCTGTTTTTACGGCACTTCGTTCGCGCGCTTCCTCCTGCTGCTGCTGCGCTCCACTTTTTTGTCTTGTTGATGCTGCTGCGCGTTTGCTGCTGCGCCGTTAGCGTTCCCTTCTTCTCTTCTCCTCGTCTTGCTCTGCTTCTCGTCTGCGTCTTCGCGAATCCTTGTGTCTTCCTGCGGCTGGTGCTGCTGGTTTTCCAGCAGTGCTTCGGAACGTCACGGCGCGTTGTTGCTGCACTTGTGTATGGGTGTGGGGTTGCTGCCAGCTGGCCCGACTGGTGAACTCCATCCGACAGCGGAAGAGCGGCCCGCGCTTCGATTTCGAGAGCTGCAGCGTCGAGGTCGCCGCGGTTGCGCTGCAGGTCCTCGAGAAGTGGAAGCAGATATGCGATGCTGCAGCAGCAGCAGGGACAGGGCCAGCAGCTGCAGCAGGAGGAGCGGTGGGAGGAGCATCGAAGGCAGCAGGAGCAGGGGGCGAAGCAGCCGTAGCGCGAGGGACAGCGTCAGGAGTTGCAGATCCTGCTGCAGCCGCAGCGTCAGCGGAAACAGCTGCAGGCGCAGCAGCAGCTGCAGGGGGACCAGCAGCAGCGGTAAGAAAAAGGAGAGCAAGGCGACAGGGTTCAACTACACACAGCGGTCGACAGCGTTGAGGTGTGCCCGCTAGGATGGCAGTGTGATCCTCTGCCTTCGTCGTCTCTTCGTATGCCCGTATTGCTATCGTCAGCGTCCCCCGCCGCGGTAGTAGTCGAGGAGCCAGCGCGAGATCACTGTATATATAGCCTTCTGCGTCGTGGCTGCTGCTTCCTTTCGACCTGCCGACTGCAGCACACCGTCTCGCGCTGCTTTTTTTATCTTATATCTCTCTCTCTTCGAAGTGCGCCCTCGACGTGTTGACTGTTTGGACTCACAGCAGTCTGCTGACTTTCTCGCACTGTTGCACCATCGACTCTTCTTCGACTTTCATGGTGCATGTGGCTGCTGCTGCTGGCCTCGGCTCGCAAGAGAGAGCAAGTCGCCAGGCTGCTGCTGCATACGTCGTCTGTTTGCTGCGGTCGTGCTGCTGCACTTTTTCTCCCTTGGGGTGCCGAACACGTAGCGGCCTGCAGCATTCGTGGGGTGTTGAAGCTGCCGCGGTCGGCTGCCGTGTTGCTGCTTCCACCCCACACTGCGTCGCTTACCGTCGGGGGTGCTTCCCTGGTGACGAGTCGCGATATCTCTCCTCCAGCGCGCGATGCAGCCCTGCCGCAGCTCGTGATCCTTTTGCGTCGTTCTTGTGTCCCTTGCAGTTCTACTGTGGTGCTGCTGACACCGGTCTTGGATGCTTCCACGTCATTCCTTGTTTCTTCATTTCCGTCCTTCGCTTTTCCTTTTTCTTTGCCAGGGACTAGGAACTTTGGCATCCCGCAGAGGCGGCGCGGCTGGGGTGCTGCCTGGAGTGTCCACAGGGAGTGCTGCTGGAAGGCGGCCTTCGCTTCAGCAGCAGCAGGTGCAGCAGCTGCTGTACGACCTGCGAAGTGAAAGCAGCGGCTCCTCTTCTCGGGGAACAGCTGCAACTACGGCTGCGCGTGGAGCGTCTTCCGGTCCTGCTGCAGGTGCGGGAGCTACCGCAGGAGGGGCCGGCTCAGCTGCTGCGTCTGCTGCTGCGACCGCGAAGGAGCCCACACGCCGCGACGGCGGGGGCGGCGCAGTGGGGTCGTCAGCGACAGGGACGCTGTCGAGTATGCTGCTGTCGCCTGCGGAAGGGAGAGCATCGGCCGCAGCCGAGACCGAGCACAAGTGGCAGGAGAAGCAACAGCAGCTTCAGACCGCAGGCACTGGCGGAGGCAGCGACGGAGGCGGATCGTCAGCAGCAGGCGCAGCTGGTCCTGGCGCTCCTCCTGCCGCTGCTGCTGCTGCTCCTGGTGCCAGTACTGCGTCTTCTTCTTCTTCGGCGGCTGCAACTGCTGCTGCTGCGGCTGCGACTTCGGCTGCTGCTGGTGGCAGTGTCTCCGGGCCAGCAGCCGCAGCAAAAAAGGGGAAGCGGGCAGAGGTTGAGCAGGTTCTGACTGCGCTGGAGCAGCTTGGGAAAGTTCTGGACGACACCGCGAGGAAGAGGAGGATGGAGGAGGAAGGCACGTACTCTCCGACGGCCGATGCAGATGAAGCTGCAGACGCAGAGGCCACTCGTCTTTCTTCGTCGTTCTCGCCTTCGAACAACAGCGACCGCAGGACACTTAGGCGCATCTTTGATTCACGTGAGGAATTGGGCTTGGCATACATACACGTGTTGGCTGAGATGGTCAGCACATTAATAGCTATATATATATATATATGTGTATGCATACGTATGTGTAGAAGTGGGCATACACACATATATACAGATCCACATATGTGGCGTCGTATTCACCATTGTAATCACCCTTGTATATACACGTGTATGTGCGGCACGCGTATATTACATATCGTTGTATTCATCTGTGTGATCATGTATATATACGCAATATACACACACCTATATGTGTCGCATGGATACACATATATATATATATGTATATACAGCTGTATTCATCTATGTAATCACATATGTATGCGTATATGGGTCTCGCATATATATATATATATATATACGTATATATGTAGGTGAGGCGATGTTTCTTTCACTGTGTCTGTATATGTGTAGATATATTTCTGTATGTGCGTCTGCTTCAGCCTCTGTGGACGTTTTTGGTTCATATATCTCTGTCTCTTGTCTGGCTTTCGCCATCTGTTCTTATCTTCTTATCTACGTATCTGCTCGTACGCAGGCGTGTAACGCGGGATAACTGTAGCGTCTTACCTCGCCTTCGTTTTCGTTGTATGTGATTTCTTCCCGGCATGCGTTCGTAGTCTCCTCCTGTCAGTTGCAGGCCACCGGGGTTCACATATATATATATATATATATACTTTGTATACATCTGTGTGCGTACGCATCTGCTTGAATGTGTACAGATGTATACATATCTGTACGTCTCTATGTAGGTATATATATGTGCCTGTCCAAATACGTGCTTGTAGTTGCAGACCCATCCTTGTATGCAGATACGTGTAGGTGAATGCGTCTCTCTCTCTCTCTCTATATATATATATATATGTGTAAATATACGTTCACGTGTATATGTGCATATTATCCGGGTGTACACCGAATTATACCTATTCAGCCGTTTCATCTACGTCTTTTAGGTCTGCACTCGCCACGTGTTCTGCTGCGGCTGCTGCTCCTGCTGGTGCCACGGTTGCTGCTGTGCATGTGCTTTCTCTGGCTGCTGTTTTTGTCGCGCGCCCGCCGGCGCATCGCTGCGACTGCGGCTGCTGCGTAAGGCCGTCGCTGCTGGGGTTTCTTTTTGGCTCTCGCTGAAGCTGCTGCTGTTGAGCGTGCTGCTGCCCCTGCGGGTCCCGCTACCTCTGACGGGCTGCACCGGGCGGGTGCGTTGCTGCCGGCTATTCCCCGGTTGCTGCTGCTGCTTGGTATTCTGCTGCTGGTGCTGCGGACTCTGTGATGTGTCGCTGCTCCCTGTGTCGCAGGGCGGGTGCGGTTCGGCGAGTCTGTGGCGTCGATTGTCCTCTTCGACCTCCTCGACGAACCCACTCTTGTGAAGGTACGGGGCAGACCCTGCTCCATCTGTCCACCTCCACTGCAGCAGCGAGCAAGATTCACTTGGACGCAGTCTACACAAACATCCATATGCATGGAGGCCGGACATATCTATGCCCGGCACGTACACACGCGCGTGTGTAATGTCTATATACCTCAAGGGACGTCTGTGCTTCTACTCTACGTAGGATGACCGATAGACACACATACGTATATGTATAAGTGTATCGCCTATGGATTTTTGCATGTGGGAGGAGGCGTTCTGTGTGCACCTGTACTCCGTAGACCGTTGCGAGGAGCCACGAGCGTAACGATGAACCCCTTCTCTTCGCGCGCATTTACATATATATATATGTACGGGTATTTGTGGGTTGGTGACCCTGCATCTGTGTGTAGCCGTAGGAAGGGACGTGTGATAGTGAAGTGCTACCACTATGAAATCGTGCGGGTGTCGTTATAGACAAGCGCTGCTGCATGCCATTGACTGCGGGGCTGCGCGCAGACTGCCGTCAGCAGCGGAATGGAAATCAAAGGAGACGCCGTCGCGCTGCATTTGGCGCAGCTGCGACGGCCAACAGGGGAAGCAGGAAACTTCGACACTCGGAGGCGGATGTCGACCTACAAAGAGGCTGGCACCGCAGCAGGAACTGTAAGACGCAGCAGCAGCTTCAGAAGTTGCCCCAGCAGCGACAGAAGTCGCAGCAGCAGCGACAGAAGTCGCAGCAGCAGAGCAGAGGTCGCAGCAGCAGCAGCAGAGGTCGCGGCAGCAGCAGCAGAGGTCACAGCAGCAGCAGCAGAGGTCACAGCAGCGGAAGCGTCATGTTCGTCTCTCGTGTACGTTGGAATAGCGAGGAAGCAGGGGAAATGCACAGATACATGAACAGAGAGAGACAGGAAGATACGCTATAAAGTGTATAGTATTTGACAGGCCGGCGCTGCTCGTATACGGTTGTTTCTTAATACAAGCGTAAACGCACACACGCTTGTAGAAGGAAAACTTACTTCCGTTCACCTGCACGTACAACTACAACACCCCCTGCACCGAGGGATAAAGGCCTGATGCTTTGCTTATAGCACGGACTAATTTTGTCTTTCCCGCCCTGCGCGTGTGAAGTCAGGAGTGAAAAGCAGAACTCTGCAACGGCAGCCCAACGTGGACGCACCGCACACGCATCCGTCTGGCGTGAATATACATACACGTCTACAAACGTATATGTGCGTAGTTAGGAGTTGCCTCCCGACCTACGGCAAGCATGCCGTTCGAGCATATACGTCTCTGCACCGCGTTCGCTACGCCAGTGTATGTACGTCTTCTCAGGTTGACGTTTGCGTGAATCCTTGTTCGATGATGACGACGAGGTGCTAGGGTAAAGGACCTTAGCATTTGGTGTGCGTGCAGTAGTGGGCTTTCAGTTTCGAAGTCTGGTGTACGTACACCCCTCTCGTAGTCCACTGGACAGGTTGCTGAGGAACGAGCTGCTGCTGAACGGGGGAAAAAATGGTTTTGCTGCAGTAGAGAGGTGCGACTAAGCGCCAGCGGACAACGGCGTTGTGCTGCTCTGGTGTACGCCCCGTGGTGTGCCGTGTAGAGGACCTGCAGCCCTCTTTTGTGGGGTGTACGTACAGCGCGTGTGCTGGTGCAGGACATGCAACTCCTTGCTGGTGTGTCTGCTGCGGTTCGTAGGCTAGATGTCCCTGCTCCGCGCGTGTTTCTTTCGTTTTGGTGCGTGTCGTGTTCCGGCACGTATACGCTCATGTTCTGGTGTACCTGATTGAGTTTTGGTGGTAGCTGCGAACCGTAGTTTTCTGGTGTACGTACACCTCATTTTCGAGGCGCCGTGCAGCCGGTCTCTCGCTGTGTGGCTTATATACTTCCACACTGAGGAGGTACCCCGGCTTTCTGTGTAGCAGGTCTTGTACCAGGTCCACTGCTCTCTGTCTTGCAGGAGGCCCAGACAACGAGTGACGGCCAAACTTCCGGACTTCTGCAGCGCCGCCCCCCCGTCGTCACTCTACGCTTCTTCCCGCCTCTGAGTAAGCCGCATCGGGGGGAATATACATGTATATACACTGGTTTGTACGCTGGAACAAGCGGGGATGCACATTATATATATATAGGTATGTATCTATATCTATATATATTTGTCTGTATGTCTATGTCTATATGTATATATATATGTCTATATATATGTGTATATATATATATATCTATCTAAGTCTATATAAATGTGTATATTATATATGTCTATCTATATATATATATATATCTATATAAATAGATATATATATATATATATGTCGCTCTCTCTATATATATGTATGTCTATATATATATATATATATGTATGTCTATATATATGTATATAGACATATGTATATATTTATATAGACATATGTATATATATATATATATATTTATATAGACATACATATATATATATATTTATTTAGACATATATATATATTTATATATAGATATGTATATATGTATATATATTTATATATGTGTATATATATATATACACGTATATAGGCACGTATGAATCGCCGCGTGCCTGCCCTGCAGGTGCGTACGTGTCGAGAGGTGTGTGGGTCTCGCGTCTGTGTCTTTCTCCTGATCCTGTCAGCGATACCGACGCTATAATGAGAAGTGGTGCTGGTTTCGCACATAGATCAGTCTGCCGTTGCTGGGGTTATAGAGATGGAGAAGGGGGCCCCGGGGGTTGTTTTCCTTTTCAAATCACGTCAGAGGTCTGTGTGCGTGTGTTTCAAGGAACGCGCTCCTTTACGTTGACGTAACCGTCTCTGGATTACACGGCCGTCGAGAAAATGAAGTGACTTTGCTCGTCTTTTTGATTTCTCGTGGTCCTCCTTGTTTTGCAGAAGTCGACTTCACGGATGCCCCACCCCTCCACAGACACCCGTGCCCGCCGCCTCCGCCTGGACCCGCACCTCCTGGTGCTGCGTGTACGCCGATTGAGGCACCGCAGCAAGTCTTCCCCTTCTTTCAGTCATTCTCCTTTGAAAGCATTCCTGTTATTTCACACGAATCCGTGCCGTCTTCAGCGACAGCAGCTAGTTCCCCGGCGGCCACCACCTCCGAAATTTCTCATGAACTCCAGACTGCTGCAGCGCGTCTGCTGCTAGCGGACTCTACAGCAACGGTAGGTAGCTCTACCACAACGGCGACGGCAGCTGCTGCTACTGTTGCAGGTGCGCCTTCGCCAGCTGTCCCCGCTGGTGCCGCTGCTGGTGCGTCTCCTTCGTCGTCGTCTTGTTCTGCCGGAGGGGCTGCCCCCACTGCTGAAGCCGCTGCTGGTCTTGCTGGGGGGGGGACTCCCAGCAGCAGCGCGGGGGCGCCTGCTGCTTCTTTGCCGCCTCCTGCGCCGCCGCCTGGGCCTGTCATGCAACCCGCCGCAGGCGTACCTTCGATCCCAGAGAACTACGTCTCTGTCTCGCAGCAGCAACCGGTAGGCCACTGCTGTGCAAATAACCTGCACTTGAAGCGCGTGTGACTTTCTCCCGTGCATCTCCTCATTTGTTCTGCGTGCAATGGTTCTGCCGCGCAGACGAAATTGTCTGTCCTGTCGCTCGCTTCAGCGTGCAATTTTCTGCAGCGTTCGTAGCTCGCATTCATCAGTAAAGGTGTTGGAAGTATGGCGACATCTGCAGACTACAGCTCTTACTCGTACACATGCAGAGAGACAACGATACCTGCAGCATGCTTCTTGTTCAGTGGAAAAGTGGGTGTTTGTGGACATACCGCTTACACGCAGCCCGCAGCTCGCTACGCGTACACATATATATTATATGTGTGTCTTTGTGAGCATGTGCATTGCAAGTCTTTTTTACGGTACATTTCTCTGCTCTCAAATTGAGCTTCGTCGTCTTGCCTGCCGCAGAAGTTCACGCCCGTGCAGGGGTAGTGTCTGCAGCACGCACCATCTCTCTCAAGAGAGGTTTGTTCAGGAGTCGTCTTAGTTGCAGATGAAGAGGCAGTGGCACTGCTGGTGACCGTAACGAGAAGTGCGGTACCACGTAGAACAGGAGCTAGAGCAGCGCTTGTAGCGGTAGGAGGAGGAGTAGCTTCACCTGTACTGCTTGTTGAGGAGACGTCTGGGCCGAACTCCGCTTTCAGCAGTGAGCGCGCTGACACTCGCCGTCCCCTGTTGTAGTAGCGGAGACAGCAGAAAGAAGTGGATGACGTGAGGCAGCGACAGGTAAGCAGGTCTGCGTGTGGGGCGCGTGCGCGCGCGCCTACGACGGAGGTCGGTAATTTTTGAGTAGAGGGGACTCTACTCAGAGTCCCCTGGCTACCGCAGTGTTGTTGCCTGTGTGTTGATGCAAGAAGAACTAAATAAAAGTGCTAAATGTACTGAAAGGGCGAGGCACACGTTTCCAGACGTACTGACGCGTAAAAAGAAACCCAGCAGGTCCTGTGCAGCATCCTTTGGTGTCGGCGAGATCCTGCGGGTTCTGCTTGCCGTCTTGCGTAGGGTATTTCATATGCCACTCCTGTAGATGAGACTTTCCCACACGGCATTGCGTGGGTATTTGTTGTGACTAGTAGTTCTTCTTGGTAAAATGCAAAGCGTATATTCGACCGTGCCCGAAGTGCGTAGTAACCGCGAGGAATGCGCGCGTTCCGCGCGTTCCGTAGCATATAGACAACGTCTACATATCTAAGCTGATGTATGTGTTCCGTTCTGTCTCTCTGTGGGATTCTTTCTGAATTTACGTGTACGTAGCTCTCTTCAATCATATGCGTATCACCAGCTCCTCAGACAGCAGACGCATGTATATCTATGCACGCGTGCACACACCCATACACAACTGGAATATAAGTGTATCGTATTTCACCTCTCGACGTTTAGTCCGTAGAATTTTCGTTTTTACAGGTGCCGCACCCTGTTTTCCGTGCTCTTCGTCTGCTTCTCCTCCAACCATCATGCACCGCAGAATTACTCCACGCAGTACGCACAGTTATATGTACTTGCCTGCACGTACGTATATGTGTGAGTGTCTCTGTCCGTGTAGACAGAAGTATTCGAGATTTACAGGTGTGTCTGTGCGCCACCGGCGAGAGCGAGTCGGGCAGCTGCAGTTTTAGTTTCTGACTGCGCTGGCTGCGCGTGATACGTTCCTGCGCTCAGGGTTATGCGCCTCTACCCAACAGCGGCGTGCCGTTCTACCCGCCTCCGTGTTTTCACCCGCCGCTGCCTGGTCTGGGAAGAGCTACTGCTTTTGCTGCCCCATTTGCACAGCCGTACATCCCAGTACCTCCGCCTGGCCACTTAGTGCTGCCGCCGCCGCCATTTGTGGCTCCTATGACTCCTGCGCCTCCGCCGCGGGCTCCGCCTCCGCGTAGCTTGCACGCACGTCCTCACCCCTCCGAAGGAACGTTCGGCCCTGCTGCCTCTGCAGGAGGCGGAGAAAGAGGAGGAGGAACTGCGGCTGCTGGAGCTCCTGCAGGAGCGCGAGGCAGAGGCAGAGGAGGGCAGCCGCGGGGAGCTGGTGGCCACACAGGGCGACTGGCGGCCCGCGGAGGCGGCTGTACCACCTGGGAAGGACGGCGAGGAAGAGGAGGAGGGGGGGGAGAGAGAGGCAGGGACAGGAAGTTACAGTAACGCTGCTGCTACACCTGCAGCTGCATCTTGGTTGTGCGCGGTGGGGGGCGGTAGCGGCGGAGGGTGACACAATAGTGGACAGAGAAAATGATAGCGTACGTGTGTAAACAGACATGTGTACTCGTACACTGGGACAGCACACGTGTATTCACAGACGTGAGTGTACATATAGGCTGAGACATTCGTACATTTAAAGAAGAGCTTGACACAGAATTGCGGATGGGGTGGTGTGTAGACAGGAGGGTACCTAGGGGCGTGACATTGCTTGGAATTCACGTCTGTGGGGACGAAGACTCAACATACAGCAGTGCACTGGCTGCCACGCCTGCAGACGATGCACAGGTTGCGCAGTACACGATGCGTAATACACGCACATATATCAGGATGCATACGTATTGACTGCACCTGTGTCTGGTAGGCACCTTGTGAACCGTACGGAGAACGTGTGTGTATAGATAGCGACGAACACCGTTCATAGGGGGACAAGGCGTAACGGTGAACGTCGACACAAGGAGAAAGGCAGAGGCTGCGCTAGCCTGGTTGCTGCCTCTGTCAACGCGTGCGCTACCAACATGGGGGTAGCTTATGGTGCGCATCTGATAAATCGGAGAAGTAACTTGATTTGGTTGCCCGGCATCTCAGCCCCAGAACCCTCCTGGCTTATGTCAGTGCCACCACGCAAACTGCAGGCTGTCTGGGCGTTTGTCATACGTACGCTGCGTATGCACATACACATCCATGTACGCGTTTGCACTACCTATATGCACTATGCATCGAGCCATCTTTCTATGTATGTAGCCGTCTGTCTATATCTCTCTCCGTCTCTCTCCCTCGGTCTCTCTCTGTCTCTCTGTCTCTTCCTGTATATACACACACACACACACGATAGTGCTCGTGTTATCGAAATGCTCTTCCACAGTATATAAGCTTTACGCCGCAGCGGGGATTACACAAGTGTACGCTTACGCAAATCGCAGCGACCGCTTCCGGACTCTATATGCGCGCATACATATACATACGTATATATGTATATGCGTAGTTGCCAATCTCTGCGGAAACGTACGTGGTTGCTTGTGTTACCCAAGTTTTTTTGCTGTATTGGATGGACAGATCGCGTGCACAATGCCTCTATTAAAGTGTTTGTAATGAGAGGAATGAAAGACGTCAGGCGCGCATTCGTGGAGTGCGTAAGCGTGAATGTCATAGGGAAGCGAAACGGCGCGCCAACAGACTCTTAAAAAACAGGAAAGAAGTAATTGTGAAGAGCTGTTAGTCCAGCGCACGAAGCCCCCATAATTACTAATTATTGCAGAAAAGTCAACTGTTAATGGTGAGTATCAGTTACGTGAACGTACGCGAACTAGCGCAGGTTACAGTCTCTACGAGGTGACACAATGCAAGCAAAACGAAGGAGGAGTGTATTCTGGTCGAAGACCGCAGAATGTGGAAAGATGAGTGTAGGTGTAAAGGACAGAAGTAGCTCGTTACTGAGAGAATGCGAGGCAAAACTACAGCTGTGGATGCTTGCTTCATCTAGCACGAAGGTGCCGCACCGAGCCAAAGGAAACAGTGGTCGGCAGCGCATTGTGGGAGGAGAAAATCATGAACCTCTAGCACACAGACGCTGTGCAAAATGTGCAAGTCCGCAAAACTCTTGAATCATTACACGTACAGAAGATATTAGCCAAGAAGTGTTTTAAAAAGTGGCATGCTGTAGTCTTTATACGCAGAATTTTTTTTTGAGACTTTAAAGGTTACTTTGCAAGTCACTCGTGGGTATCTCGAAAATGTTTTTGAACGCAGAAAATTCAGGTCGCGCAACATGCGGCGGAAAAGCGGTGCTCACCCGTAGATTTGACTCAGTATCCACACAAGTACATTATCCGGAAAAGCAATCATCCTCACACTGCTTAAGCAATAATGGTTGTTTGATCAAATATTCTTTTTCCGCTCACCACTGATGCAGGTAGTACTGTTTCACTGGATTCTCTTCGCTCTTTGGATTACGTGTGACGCTGATGTTTGATTTTCCACTCCAAAAATTATCCACACAAGTCTGAGCTGTGAAGCTGTCGCTTTATATGAATCTGCACAGGAGAGGCGTCAGCTGAAAAATCAGTTGCTCCCTGCAGTGTTCACGTCATGTCGGCTCACACCACTATTCAATCACCATTCACACGTATTATACCCGGTGCATACTAGTGCTTCATACCAATGTTAACACATATTTCGTGCAGGGCATCTCAACACGGAACCATACGTTTTCGTCGAGCTGTCCTCATAATTCGCACAAGAAAAACGGGCTCTGAGTTGAAAGATGTACAGAACACTCCTTGCACAATGCACACGAAAGATTTACATGAGGCCCGTAGATTGCCGGCGGACGTACCCGCCCTTCACGACTCCAGCCGTGCTGCAGCATTGCAGCTGACATTGCCCCATTTTACGAACTGTACTGAAATAGTACTAGCAAGAGGGGGTGGCTTCAACGATGAGTGAACTATGAATGCACACACGTGTGGTAGAGGAGTCTGTGGTGGCAAAAACACATGCCTGTTTTAAGCCTGCTTCAGTCCTTAACGTGAGAAGCCAGGACCTGATCCTCCGGAAGTTGTTGGTGCAGGAGTGACTCCTGTCTTTCTCTCTTTCTTGCCCCACCGTAAATCTGTCTTTATCTTTTCGACGTGTCGTTATCTTCTCGTTCTGTCCTTTTCTTCCTCTGTCTATACGCCTTTGCAAAAGGTGTCGTTTGACAAGAGATAATACCCCAGCAGCCTCTGCTGGTGCTGAGTGTCTGACGAATCTATACAGAGGGGGCAAGATATCAACACGACTTGATGAAGGCCTGGGTATCTCTTCTCCGTCTGTCTCTCGTCCTCTTCGTGTACGGTCACGTAGCCCGCTTGCCAATGCAGAGAAGGACAAGTGATAAACCAAGAAGACCCATTGTGAGTCCCATAGATTGAGGAGAAGATGGCCCGACCACAGTTGTGATTGGGTCGACTGGAACCATACGGAGAGAATTCGCGATCGTGTATAGGTGAGCACGTACATATGCGTATATGCAGTCCTCGCAACGCAACAGTTGTGGTGCAAAAGGGTGCCACGGCGTAGTGGAAAGGACACAACCCACCGCTACACATGTTGACAATGGAGCACCACGCGTGCCCCGTAATTCACAAGGGTATGCCACTAGCTGGATGAGCCCGGACGTGAGGACAAAAACGGCTCGCATTTTTCGCCATCACGGGTGCACTCAGGACAAGCATCGTGGTTATGCCACGTTGATGTGTAGCTGTAGATACATGTACCGCTCGCTGCCTTCTTCGCAACGGCTGAGAATCAAAACCGCACCCTGCGGTGCACGCTTTAATCTCTTTAGACGACTCCAGAGAACAATTGAATCGTTGTGCAGAGTGTGCAGCTCTGCAGCTGCCTCGTTAATCACGCGATGGCTGCCAAGCGCTTGAAGTACTGCACGAACAGTGGGATAGTCTCTCGAAGGGAGAGTCAGTCATCCGTAACCGGCAACATATATACATATATCTACGCCTGCGGATGTATGCCTTCCGAGTAAGCAACGCTTGTATCTATGTATGTGTCTCCACACTTTGGCCTGGATGACAAGAGTCGACCAGTCTTCTTAGCCCCACTCCAGGGCGCGGAATCGATACTTACATGACTGAGAAGACTTCAGAGAATCAGCCTGCCCTAGAATGTCAAAAGGTGCGAACAACCTTTGCGTTGACGTACAGTATTATATTTTTTAAAGACACTTCGCACAGGGTTGATTGAATTCTGGTAAACGGCGCCACAGGTAGCCGGTCACGGGCCTTTCAGAGACAGAGAAGGATATGCAAGTTGTGCGCAAGAACTGGGTGGATTCGCCAGTACTCCGCCAACGACCTTGGCCCTTAAGTGCGTTACTGCTGACAGCGTCTTTCAGGCCGCTCCGCGATAAAAGGTGACACAAGAGATGAAGATGCACTCAAGTGTTCACTGCAGCTCCATGTCCGTGTACGTATTGACTGACTTCGTTCGTTTTCCGTGCAGAACCAAAAATTCAACCTGGAAGTTCCTACTATGTTCCACCGTCAGCGTGCGAGTTAGCTGCTACACCGTAAGCCTCGTACCGTGCTTGGAATATGCAAGACAGTAAGTCTTGCAAGTGGCGTTTTAGCCCAGTACGGTGCTGCCGCTGAATGTTCCTTCCTCGTACAGTCCTCGAAGGTAGTGTAATTTGGGCTCGTAATGCTACAAAGAACTGATTCACCCTTGTGACCAGAACTCCAAAAAGCGACGTTACTTTCTTTTATGTTTGTCTATTCTGCATCTGTAACATCACTGAAGCGGTCCGCGTATACAGGCGGCCGTAGGTCGTGGTCCGCGTGCAAAAAGAATGCCAATGAAAAGTGAAAACAAACGCCAAAGTCGACTCATTGCGTGTCACTTGTAATGCCACACGCCAACCAGACATCGTCGTAGGGCGAAAAACAGGCGGCCACACAGCTCGTCATGAGTGGTCGCGACAGAATCTTTAGACTGCTTTGAGTAGTGCAACTTGCGGATATGTGTGCGCATTTACACCCGCGACCCAAACTGACTTCAGGTAGTAGACAATCAACGACGTCCCCAGCAGCACGCCTGTGCAGACGTACAGGAGGAAGCGCCTTGCTGAACACCCTTCGACTTCCTAAAGCTGTCACCAACACACACGCTAAAAATTTTGAGTCACAAGTGTAGTAGCAGTTAGCGCGTTCTCGTAGAACTCCAGCGTATGTGGTCAGTGTCTGGAACCGACCTCCTCTAGAGGGTAAGAGGTACCCGTCGAACGACGTCATAGTATGAGGGCGAGCCGCCGCAGTTGCAGCATTCTACCGTGCTGGGGGTCTTCTTTCCCGAGACTTGTACTAATGGGAAGGCGGTTCTGCGACTTTGTGGATAAATCCGACCGGACAGGGCACGGAGGCGTGTCTAGTGGCACTCTCCAGGTTTGCGTGCACCACATTTATATGCCTACTCTCGACCTCCTGCATAGATGGACTTTGACTCCTCTGCCTACTCCGCATTATTTTGCAAATGATGTGACTGTCCGTTACTACTGCGTCGCTTTTGGTACCCCGTCACAAGACACCTCGGTTTTACTATTGCTCTCTGCCTCCTCTCGGGAGGTCCGCTCGCTTCCATCGCGCATCTTCTACACTCTGTATCCGGGGTACTACACGCTGGATGCTGGTAACAATGGGAGTCAAATGTAAATGATGTTATTTTTGTTATATGGTAGCGTTGTTCACCGTGGCTACGCTCTGCACTCTGGCTTGCCACCGCTAGCTTTGTGGGGGGAAGGGCTGTTGCTGTCTGCGTGAGCAGCTGCGATACGGCAGTAGCGGGGCAATTTGCAGCTTTAAGTACGACAGCTTTCCTTTTTTGACCTCCAGAAGGAGCAAAACTTTCTTCACAAACGTCCTCAGGCATTTTCCATTGGCAGTGCGCCGTGTCTTGACCCTTCTTTCTCCAGTATGGCGCCCGAGCTTCCACGGCGTGTCTCACAGTGCATACCTCTCTCTACTCTCCGCTGCCCTCCTACTGGTTTCTTGCTCCTCCCTTGTGCACTTTTTTTGTTATACAGTTGATGATTGCCCGGCACCACCTCTCTATTTGTAGATCTCAACGAGCTACACCGAGTACTGTGGAAAATCGCACCAGGTGATGCGCATCCTACGTAGCGCACCGGCAAGACACGCGAGACAGCTGCTGTCGCTATTTTGAGGAAGTAACGCAGAAGATGTACAAGAATTCAGGCCGCGGCACCCTAAGCCTTCGTTTTGTCTGACAGGCCGTTCGACTCACTGCGCTGCAGACAAAATAATAGTCGTCATCCGCTTGTGGATTATTTTTAGTACCGCGTACCTGCAGCAATGCACGTGTTAAAAGAGAACCTCCGGCAGATATACCAGTCTTGATTTCGCTATCAAGACTTCACCCTGATCGACAGGGATGCTCGCCAAAGCAGTTTTCTATGAAGGTACAGGAGTAAGCCGGCTAGGGACTGAACCGCGTGGGCACAGCTTTCCATGAGGTGTGTTTGGTGGTGCTGCAGAATTCTTCTATCGTTTGCAGCTAGGAATGTTCCTCCGTTGGTGCTGCTCTCGCGAGCCGATCGGGCTTCACGTATAGTCCCTTTTCTCCCAAGCGTATCCCTAAGTCCACGCAGACAAGATGTTTAAGGGGCTGCGTGCAGTTATAGTGTGTGGTGAGCAATTCGTGGCGCTCGACAGCTTCAAACCACGCCTTCCTGCTTCAGGTTTTAGCGTCGCGAGGCATAAATGTTGACGCGAAGACCGAATATTGTCTCCTCTCTGTACAGAAATTTGATGTGGTCGTACTACAGGGGTAACAAGCGGGCTTTCCTGTTTCAAACTGAGAAATAAAACAGCCACTTATTGTGGAGCTTGATTCCCTCAAGAGCACAAGTGTGAATACTAGGTGGTTCTGTCCATCTCGTGCTCTTTGTTCCGGTGGGCCTGACTACAATACAATTCGTTGTATTGCCGCAAGAATCCTTGTATTGATGTATATCACGTTTTATGTCCTCACGGCTGCATGAATCACGCAAGTATTACGTGGAATTCTCAGCAAAGCTAGCATTGAAATCCTGGCTCTTCGGTAGAGTGTTTGTCAGGAAAGGAGCAAGAAAGTGGGTGCTGGTGATCTACCGGAAGAGAAACCGGAGCTATTTCTGTATGCTTTGAATTGTCTCCATCCTCCGTTGTCGCTGTTGTTGTGCATCTAAACTGAATGGATATTCTCTCTTCAACCGTCAGCGGGCTTTCTGACCTAAGTTTCACAACTTGACGCAGCAGGTACTCTTTACCCTACAGAAGGGTTCCTGTCTCCTGCTTAAATCAGGCCTCTTCCGTCTGCCTTGAATCAATGCAACACACACGCTTTTCACTCGGTGCTATAAGATGAACGTGTTCCACTACATTGCCGAAAGGCTTACCTTAGCTTGCCAATTGTCGTGTAGCGGAACGCCTGTAAATATTTGTAGGCATCAAAAAACTCGTCGACCTCTGGATGTGATGCGTTCTGTGGTGACAAAAACAGGGACTTTAGCAGACAATGACCCCGTAACTTGATCTGCCCTGTTGCTAAAATTCGTGTTCCACAATATAACAATTACCTGCTACGCACTTCGACAGAAACCTAAAGTTCCATAGACTTGTGTGGTAAAGCCGTTGCTCAGTCGCCTTGATGGCTTGTCTTATATAGGCCTTCAAAGGTGTACGTAAGTGTAAAAATAAATATATCCAGACGCACACGTACGTTTCTACAATCGTTCACTCAAGTGCCACGCGCTTGTGACCACAAGTCTGTCCTTCTAAACTCGTGTATTCACACGAAGATGCAGATGTATATATGTGTTGGACCCGTAGGGTAGAATAAACCATACACACATTATTCTAGACATCTATGTTTATATCTACATGCCTACATCGATATATATGTGTACGCTTTTACATTATTGTGCTGTACCTCCTACGTTTACGTATGCCATGGCTTAACTGAACAACTCTGCATATGTTTATATGGCGACATATAGATATATATATATATACACGTGCTTGAGTCTCTATGCATTGAGTAGACCGTTCCGTGTCATCTATGTTGGTGCGAAAACCACTCTGGCCCTTATGTCATTTGTGATTCACTGCCCCAGATCTCCAAATCCTCTTATCGTTGTTTTTCTGTTGTGCCTCGGCCAGCGCTTGCCCCCGGTCGACCTTTTCTGCTTGTATGCAGGTCCTCAACGCAAGGGACGCCTTCTGGTGAAAACCGCCAGCGACGTCAGAGGGAACTTCCGTCTAGGGAAGCGAATACCGCAGCATCACATTTGACATGCATCTCCTTCCTTCACCAGCGTTTCTGCCACCGTCAGAATTATCGCCGCAAAGATGGCATCTGCCTTTTTTGCCCCTTGTGCTCGCCCTGACTCAGCTGCTGCATCGCGAGAGGCAGTTTTCTCCCTCGCAGCTTTACCAGTGAATACATCATCACCACGCTGGACCCCCACCGAACTATCAGTCTCCGTGACACAAGCACACACAGCGCATCGGAAAAGTGCCCATCACGCCTGCTCTTCCGCTGTTGGTTCGGTACCTCGCATGGCGCACAAAGGTCGTGCCCACTCAACTTTTGTGCCTGGGTGTGTGCTGCGTCGGCCTGCTGGAACGTTTATCAAACAAGTCCCCTGTCTTCCTGAAGCACACAAAATCCTTCACGCCCCTGCTGCACACCCAGCTGTTTCTACTGCCGCTCATCAAGCTCCTGTACTTACTGCTTCGCAGCGGCACCGTCGCCCTTCGCTACAGCTGCCTGCACCTTTGCCCAATGGCATTCCCTTGCGACGGACCACCAACAGCTGCTTCGAACACTATAAAATACTAGAACCTGTGGGAGCAGGCACCTACGCGAATGTGTGGAAAGTACAGAGACTGCCTATATCTCGGCTTTACAACAATGTGCCGCTGACCACAGCCCAGTTACTGTCCTCTCCAAAAGGTAAAGGTACGCTAACTCCTCTGTCCGACTCCCCATACCAAGGCCACTGCAAAAATACATTCTCGGTGGAAGAAAGCAACAGTGCATTTGCCACGGTTCTACCGAGAAAAACGTCAGGGAAACACGGACCCTCCACCACGTACGTGCAGAAGAAATGTCAGCAACAGCGGCCTGCGTGCGGCAGCAACAGTATCATTAAGGGTAGAATCGCCAGCGATCCATCTTCGCTGTTCAAAGGACGACAAGAGCATAGTAGTAGAGGCCCCACGGAAGGCCAGGTTTATGCGGCAAAACTGCTACAGCTTGATCGATTTTCAGCCGACACGCTGCCACGCGTGCTCGATATGTTCAGCAAAGAAATAGTGAACCTTGCCGCATGCCAGTGCCCGGGAGTTGTTGGGCTTCATGAGGTGGTAGAAGGAAAGGAAGGATGGTTGCTAGTGCAGGACTTCGTCGACGGCGGCACCATATGGTGTGAAGATGTTTGTAGAGACGAAGATGAAGCTTTCCTGCACTTCATACAGGTGCTGCAAGCGGTGCTCTACTTGCAAGAAAACAGTGTTCTGCACAGAGACCTGAAACCTACAAACATTCTTCGTTCGAAGCAAAGCAGGCGCGTTGTCATCGCTGACTTTGGATGGTCAGAGCGCCTCGATTGTTGCCACATTACACCGATGGAGTGGCCAGGGTAAATCCTCGAATGCACGTAGAAGGACAAGACAACTGACGCATGGAATAGTCGACAGCAGGGAACAAAAGGAAAGCGGTCGCCAAGAGAAGTACCTGGAGTACTGAAACACAAATTTATATATAACGAAGGTGTGAGATATGTGCGTGGAGGTATCTACACTTATTTGTGTTTAGGTACACACACGCATACAAAAGTGGATGTGGAGACAAATGTGTATCTTACTGACGCTTATATTTGTCTCACATTGAACGCGTTCTCCCTCACGAATGTATATAAGGCGGTAGAACAAAGAAGCTTCGCCATCCAAGGGGGCATCCCGGCCAACGGGGCAGCGCTACACAGCGGGTACGCACTGCTACAGGCAGTCAGCACGGGTGCAGACATCCAGCTCATAATTCCTCGTGACCTGTCAGTGGAAATGGGACGTCTGCCCACACACAACGCTAAATCTTCCTGCGTCCTTCCCCTAACGTGTGAATACCTCTGGAGGTACGACGGTTATTCTGCAGTGACGTTCGGGAGCGTTTGTAAGCTTACGAGATTTACGTACGATGAATACGTATACCCGTATAGAGCGAAACATGAATAGATGCGTTCTGAAACCTGACGAGAGTAGGGCGTCACGCTTGTCGTACTCGTACGCATTGGTACTCAGAAAACACCTGGTTGCACAGGTACCCGTGTGAAATGAAGCGGTGCAAGAACGCACTCATAAGGTTCTTAAATGAAAAGATTCGTGCATGCAGGTGGCTGTGTGGTGAGAGGCTCAAGACATACTACGCCGCCCTGATTCATTCGTTTATACGTGAAAGTGAAAGAGGCTTGCAGACTCAAACATCATACACACACACACGTAGATATATATACGAGAGCGTGTAGGCACACTTGTTGGTGTGCGCCGCCCATGGCTCCACTTGTACGACTTTGCTATTAATAGTGTGTCTCATCCAACTTTCGTCTCCTCGACGTCAACTACCCGCTTTCTCTTCCGCATTTCTTCGCCCCTGCTGGATGGGATTTTCCTGTTTGCTGCAGAACGCTGGAAATCAATCCTCCGGAGATCATCAACGGCACAGGTCCTCTGACTGACCGGCTGGACAACTATGCGGTAGGGATGACGTTACTTCTTTTTCTGTCGGGCCGCTTCGTTTGTCGGCAGAAAGGCCTAGATGCAGCAACCGCCGCTCCGTATGTACTGCGTACGGTGCACGAGCTTAGGCAAGGTCCGCCTCCAGCGGTATTTAAAGGGTCAGGAGAAGCCTGGGCACTTTTCATAGGATTGACAGCGCCGCATCCTTTCCGTCGGTGGTCGTTGGATCACGTTCTTGCTCACACATGGGTGCAACAAAAACTCCTGCGACTCGGTAAACAAGCTTTCATATGGCACCCGCGTGTGCTGCAGCTAGCCATTGGTTTGCAGCGCGCACACGGGCATTCTCTGTATGCGGGAGATCCTGGAAACCTACTCAGCAGCGGACTGCACGGAGCGCGAGGAGGCTGCAGCACAACCCACGCTTCTAGGTGCAGCTTTGAAAGCTTGGTGAAGATGCTGCCAGGAGGCCCTGCAGTAAGGGGGGCTGTGCTGTGGACGCCCAACAGATATCTGGCGGGTACAGTTAGTAGCTCCTCTGCAACGACGCACACGCTACCCAGTGGCAGAGAGCTGTCGACGGCTGCAGCAGCACAGTGGACAGCAGCAGCAGAGTGGACAGCAGCAGCTGCTGCCGTTGCTGTCGAAGCTCATGGAGGACCCTGCGGTAATGCCAGCTGCGCAGGAGGTGGGTCCTTCGAACAGTGCTGCCGTGTGAGCGGCTTCTTCGCGGGAGAATGGGACGGGGGTCGTAGTGAGGGAGAAACGCAGGTAAGACATTTAGCCCAGCGACCAGATCAATTGTCTCTTCTGAAAGATACCAGCGTTTCATCCTCAAAGGTCACACCGCCCTCTCCCTCACCTTGCACACCCCAGCACGTTTCCTCGAAAGGGCTGCACCCAGAGCGTGGCAGCAGCTGCAGCAGGCGGCAGAGCCTGAGCATTTGCTCCACTACGGACTCGTTTGTGACGAATCTTAGTTTCCAACAGCAGCAGCAGGCATCGCAGCAGTCGGCACGTGGGCAAGTGTGCGTGCAGACTTCCTCCTCTCCTCTCACACCTAACTCTCACGTAGAAAGGGCGATGGCAGAAGGAGCGGACTGGCAGCTGCTGCTACCCCGAAGTGCGCCAAAAAAGAGCACCGACAGTCTCGATGACGCTGCTTCTCAGGACGCTAGACAGGCAAGCATTCTACGACGCAGCGAAACTTATGCAAATAACGGAGTAGTACCCTCTACAGAGCGCGTGCAGCGGTACCAACACGGACGTCACCTACGAGGCATGGACGTATTCCATCACTACCTGCACTACAACGCGTGCGAGTCAGCGGAGACAACGCAGGGGAGCAAAAACACAGAATTTTGCGCCCCGTCTTCTTTTGCGACTGCTAACAGCTCTTGCGCGCGTTGTTACGACCTTTCAACGCCTGTACCTCAGTTCCTACTGCGGTACCGAGAGCGACAGATCGGATCGCTAACATCTTTACAGCAGCAGCGTCCGCTGCCTTGGCGTTTGCTGTTGTCTGGTCTCGTAACCGGAGGCGAGGCAGATTTCGAGGGTGTAGTGCAGGAGACTGGGGCAGGACTAAACGCAACAGAGCATTCGAGGACAACCCCTCTGACGCGGGAAGCTAGGGCCGCTGGTCACCGAGAACCACAGTCTTCGCTTACGCTGAGCAACACCGACGAACCGCAAAAACAGTTGGCAGCACTTGATTCTTACACGCGAGGTCAAGCCGTAGACGACAACCCTGCGGCCTCCCCAGACCCGAGATGTGCTTCTGCGATGCACTCGAACAATTTGAAAACGCCTAAAAATTCGTGGATGCAATCTGCTGCTTCTGGCAAGGCTCGGCTACTTCGGTGTCATCCGTACACACGACAGCAGGGGTCATTCGCGCATCCCTACGCAAGAAAATCTGCCTCTCAGCACAACGTTGAAACCCTTCCCACTAGGTCAGGCCTCGCGCCTCTTGACGAAACGTCGGTCGAAGACGACGACGACGACGGTGTACACAGCAGCTGGGCTGTCCTTCCTCCGTGCGAGCTTTCTGTGGACACCGTAGATCCTACTACATACGAGGGCATCGTTGATAAGAGAGAACTCAGTAGGAGGAGACACGCGCTGCCGCCTGGAAAAGCAGGCACGGTTCCTTTTTCGCATTCCGCAGGGAATGCTTCTCTTGAGGGTCAGGCGTCCCTACGTCGAAGTACTGAGAACGCGTGGCATTATGGCGATCCACCGTTCTGGGACCCGCACCGCCGGAGCGACATTTGCAACACGCTGGAGTATAACAAGCATGCCGTGCCCACTCCGAGCACTTCTACTTGGTGTGGGGCAGCGTTGGATGGTCAGGTGTCTGCATTCACTCCTCGGTGTGCAGTGCGAGACCCTGACGGGGTGGCGCGCCCGTCCTTCACAAAGTTGCCGTTGCAGCGTAAAATGCAGCAACTGCATTCAGTGTCCGCCTCAGTTTCAGTCACGAGAATAGCCTACCAGGCATTGCTGAAGCCTTCGAGTGCAGCCCTGTCCTTTCCAGTAGCTGTCTCACAACGTTGTGCTGCAGCGCACCGTTCTGCGAGCATTCCGTCCCATTACCGTCGAAGGGGCGGATCAATGACGGCAGCACACAGTCGCAATGGCACTCTTCTCACGGGTGAAGAGTCGGCAGACAAACCCGTGTACACTGCGCTTCCTCGAAAGCTCCCCCATGCTTCACTGTCGTCCTCGCTTGCAGATTCTGCAATTCTGACAACAGACGAAGAAGAGCGTGTGGACCAGATTTTCACTCCTTTGACAGGTTGGAAACACGGTGTCCCCGTCGCGCAGTCAGAAGCTGATGCACCGGTTTTGTCGCGCACCCATGCCATGCAGCGGCTGCCTTCGCAGCTGTCCGCATTGTCATCTGAGAATGGCTGTGAATCAGCAGCAGTCCTCACACGCAGGAGACCATCAAGTGAAGTTGCCTCAGCAGGAGCGTCACCAGGTCAAGTATGCCCAGCACTGCACCCCTGTCTTCCTTCACCCCAACTTCATGCCTCGCAAATAGTGGGGCGCGTCACTGAGAAAGCGCGGGAGCTTCGCAGAGACTCGTTGAGCAGTCCTGCTGCTACCTTCCCAGCTGCCCCAAGCATAACCAACGGAAGTGCAACTGTGGAGCCAGCGTGCGGCGGAGCCGCGTTTCAGCGTAAGGACTGCGATTTATACAGCAGTGGTACGCAACAGGATTGGACGTCCACTAGTACATCAAATGCTCTGCTGAGACTGGAGGGGGCGTGCTTGGCGGGTGTCTGCTTGGAGGCACGTAGTGAACAGGAGCGTGGCAACAGAGCTACCAAGCAACGGTGCAGTACAGAGTGCGAAAATGCCGCCGCCGTGACAACTCAACTGCTTCACAAAGCTGCTACAAGCGCAGTGCCGCCCGCGCCTCTCGGCGTATCTCGTCGGTCGCGCCATTCACCTGTTGCGCAGGAAGCGGAAACTGCGTACATTGATCCCAACCTTTCCTCTGCTGATGGGAACTCAGGAGGCGCCGTGCAGGCTGGCGGTTCCTCCACGGAGCAGAGAGATCAGCAAGAACAACGCAAGTCGCACGGATCCGTCAAGGATGATGAAATTTTTAGTAAAAAAGAACAGCAATTGTTTCCTTACATTCAGTGCCAAGTCCACGAGAGAAAATCCTCCGACTGTGATAACAAGAGGCATCAAAACGGTGAGGCATCTGTAGATGTGACTAAGCATGCAACAGCCTTCCAAGGGGGTAACACGAGTGAAATGGTAAGCACTTTATGGCAGGGACGGGACGACATGCCAAGGTCTACTGATGACCAGTGCAAACAACCTTCTACTGAAGCGGCGCGCCAAAACTCAAGGGAAAAGTGCGAAGCAGAGACAACTCCGGAACTGCACACGAAAGAAAAAGAGATATCAAGCAAACTTGAGAAAACAGTCGAAACTTCGGGTTCACAGCAGCTGACGAGTCCTGCCGTGGAGCCGATAGACATCTCCCGATTCGCACGCCACGAGAGCAAAAGCGCTGCTGTTTCAGATCTCCCCACGGTCACAGGCTGTGTTACACATTGTGCTGGTTCTTCGGTGAACAACCAACAGGTAGCTCTGACAGGACGGGTGTGGTGTTCAGGTCCTTCGTGTGAGGAAGCGCAGGGAGCTCATATCTCTCCCCTTCCACGCGGCAATCACTTAGGCAGTCGTAACAATATGAAAATAACAGGGAGAATCGAGTTTCACGACAAGCGCCACTCTCCGCGGTCGTCGCGCTTTTCGCTTCCATCTTCCTCGTGCGAAAGTGGCGAGCGCCTGAGTGCACGCCGAGGCCAGGTGTGGCGTTCCGGCACCCCTACTTGTCAGCGTAACCGCAGAGCAGAAGAATTTTGCGAATCCTTGACTTCGGGAAAGTGTTCCCGTCCTGACGGAGGTAGCCGGCAGTCCTTAGACCTGCGAGCTATCGAAGACGGGATAACGGGGAGGATCGCAATCTCGCCGCAGAGGAGTCCCAGCATACGTCGAAGAGATGCACCATCACCAACAGGATCTGCGCAGGAGACTTTTAGCTGTTTAACAAATCGCCATTCATTCGCGGGGCGCACTACGAATAGCGAATGCCTTATGGAGCCTCACGCAACAGGAATAGCAGCAGAAGCCAGTGAAATGAGGAGGGCCACAGCCACAGAACCATCCTTAGCCGGTACGGCTAAAACGAAATGTGTGGATCTGCGAAATCGCGGAACAGGAAATTCAGTTGCATGTACTTCAGCCTCTGAGGCAGACGGGAAGCTGTGTGGAAGAACAGAAAACCTAAGGTCTTTGAAGACAAACACGGCGTGTCGACAGTGCTGTGTGAGTGCAGGTGCGACCAGGGTGTGTAGTCCGCACGCACCGCTGCGACGCACGGAGCATCGGGATCAGCACCTGCACGACGAAGACTTCTTTTACCGCGCAGCATCCATGACATGTGTCAGAAAATATCGGACGAACAGTCAGGACGAAAAAGGACTAGCTTTGCCGTGGCAACGGGCGGCCTCTTTCCCCGCCACGATGACTACGACGCGCACAATAAGGATGCATAACATCATCGCACAGGACGAAACTATCTTCCTGTGTGGCCAGAACCGACCACGGCAAAAGCCACGCATATCATCCTGCGCTCTGTTGGGGACGACGTATGATGACAACGGCTCTGCCGCGTTGCTCACTTTTGAGTTTAGAAGCGAGCCGCTTGCAATTCAATCACACCGGTCTGACTAGATTGCTAATATGGCACTGGTGCATATACGTGGGGAGAAAAGAACACGTGCCACCGTGCGGTCTTGTTTGTTGTATGACTGTAACGTACGCGATTATCGGTCTCCTGCCACACAAAGACCGCTGCAGTAAGGTGAAGAAAGATACTGCATTCTTATCCTTGCGCGGGTTTTGAAGTTCTGGACGTTACAACTCCATTATTGCTCCTTCACTGGGCAGCGAACGATTCTGCCGCGAACATTACCGGTGGCAAGCCAAGTGCTTCACTCAGTCGGGGGGAGCCTATATCTAGTAAATATGCTTGTGCGACAGGGGCTGCACAAGCGGATATACGATGCAGGTACGGCGCGTAAGATGCGCCTGTAGCAATTGCATATTCGTGCGTCACGTGAGCATACACACAAAATGTGAGCTTTGCACGCTAAAGGCGTGAACGCCTGGATCAACCCCAAGAAAATGATGACATGTAACGGCTTAAGAGAAAGCCCTCCCTAAGATCTGGGACGAAAACTTCAAACATTAAGTGTATATCCAAGATGGCAGGCGGACCTACTGGGCAACTGGTTCACAAAAGAGTACACTTCGTGCAGCAGACGCATTCCAAGTGCAGTGCACAGACTAATTAGTTTCTCCAATGCACAACCGTATACTAAATTCCTGCGTGCAAATGTGACGTCAAATCCTTCAGACTAACGAATTCTTTTCTTCAGAATATCGGTGAGCACGGAGGAAGGCGAAGCGTTTGTCCTGTGAAACAGCATTGTCTCGTCATCCACAGCGTGTCTTCGCAACTACTGTGACTCGCTGTTTACTGTGCTTCGACCGTTTAATAAATTTTGTAGTTCCTAGAGTAGTGTTTCGCTTACGCCGGCGCGTCTGGCACTGCAATCAGCAAATCCGCGCACACCTTCTCCATTCTTACCGTCATCTCGGGGCCACTTCTACCACCATTGTCACCCTGTTCTTCCCTCTCCACGCAGCGCCACACATGTATACGTATACACAAACGCAGCAGCGTAATGCACGCATGTGCCGTACAAGTAGATTCATCAGCACAGACAGCAACGCGCCCGTCCTTTTGTCTCCGGTGTGTGCTGACTGACCAACGCGTGTGGCTCCCTCTTACTGGTCCGCTTGTGCGTATGATCGCGCACACATACACACAATGCAGTACGATTGACGCGAGTGTGGAGCAAGTAACCAGATACACATACAGATATATACACACGAGGACGTAGTCACACGTTGAGCAGGGGTGGAGTCGTGTCACTTCACTTCGAAACGTCGCATCCCCGTACGTGGAGAGAGCTGGACGCGTACACCGTATGAAAGAAAGACGCGCACGCACAGCCACACACACACACACACACACACACACACACACGGGCGAGTATACACAGGTGTACGTATAAAGGAAGACGCACATACACACAGACGCAATATACACAGCATATATGTATGTATATATGATCTGTTAAGCAGAGCGTGAGTCCGTATGAAAGAAAGACGCGCACGCGCAGCCACACACACACACGGGCGAGTATACACAGGTGTACGTATAAAGGAAGACGCACATACACACAGACGCAATATACACAGCATATATGTATGTATATATGATCCGTTAAGCAGAGCGTGAGTCACGTGCTATCCTTGCGTTGGACTGTTCGCCTCTTCTGTGCTTCTTCTATTTTTGCTCGGAGGCGCTCCTGGAGTTTCCTGCGGTGCCACGAGCTGCTTCTCACCGCCGCTCCAGATCCAGGCGCAGGCGGTGTAGGTAGCAGGCCACCACGAGTACCACCTGTGCTCCTTGCTTGCTGTTCTGCTGCCTGCTGACTTCTGCAAATCTTAATAAATGCAGCTCGCGCGTGTGCACTCGCCGCAGCACCACAGCCATGGATTTCAGGCATTGCATGAGTGCAGCAGAAGCGCCGTCTGCAGAAGGGACACGTCCTACCGAGGAGTTGGGCAGAGTTTTTGCATGCCTGTCTCGCCTCCGTTGTAGTGCTGCTGCTGCTGCTCGCTGCCTTCGGCGCTTGCCGTCCGTAACTGCAGCGGCTGTCTCCCTCGACCGCAGCTCTAATTAGAGCGTCAACATCCTCCTCTGCTGAGGCCACGGCAGCCCCCGCTTTTGTCCCTTGCAGTTTCTTCTGCTTCTTCACAGCTTCCCTACCTGCTCCTGCAATTCCCACGCGCCCACCATTCCCTGCCGGAGCCCGCGACATACGTGTAGACCTGTCTCCAGCTGCCGACGGTCGCTTCTCTTCCTCTTTGTCTTCGTCATCCTCTTCCTCTTTCACTTCTTCATTCTCTTTCTCTTCCTCATCCTCTTTGTCTTCTTCATCCTCTCCCTCTCCTGCTGCTTCTACCTCCGTTTTTGTAGGTGGTTGTCGATCACTATCCTCCTTCATATGATGCCCTACAGACTCCCTGTTACTAAAACTGTCATCATGCTTTTGTTGTCCATCGTCTGAACTGCCCGGTGTCGCTCTCACAGCAGTCTCACTAACCGGCTGCCGCTGTGCAACCTTTTGCTGCTGCTCCTCCCGCTGCGGGGTCTGCTTTTCCTGCTGCTCCTGCTGCAGCGCTTGCTTCGACTGCCCCCGCTCCTTCTGCTGCTGCGCTGCTGTAGGGAACTTGTCGGCGACGACCGACACCACCGGGCGTCTCTCTCCTTCCTCTGTTTTTAGCTGGTACTGCATTCCCAGTTCTTGTGCTACTTCGTATAGCACTTTCCTCTCAAACGCAGAAAGAGTGGAATCGAAAGCGAGAGAAACAGAAAGCTCACGTGCAAAAGAAGTTGCTTTCTGATGACTTGAAACTGCCTGCAGCAGCTCCTGCTGCTGCTTTCTCTGGGTACCCAGCTGCGACAGCAACTCCCTGTACTGCTGTCGCAGAATATTGTACTCCCTAGGAGCAGCCGCATTGTCCGGCTGCTTCTGCAGGCTCGTGGACGGAGGGATGACTTTGCTGTTTGAGACTGTGTTTCTTGCTCCACCTTCTTCTGTTGCTACTGCTGCAGTGTTGCTGCTTGTTGCTGTATTTCTTGCTCCAAATTTTTCTGTCGCTGCTGCCGCTTGCTGCTTCTGTTGCCGTGCTGCTCGCTGCCCGTGGTGGGACTGGATCCCTTTGCCTGTTGCCGCTTGCACCTTGTTTCTGTCACCTGCTGGTTGTGTCTGCTGCTGCCAAGGCTTCGAGCTCCCGTCCACCGCAGCAGGAGTCGCCGAATCGAAGGGAGTCTCAGGCAGCTCGGGGCGATCTGCAAGGCTTGCGTATTCAAGGACGCAGCGGACCTCTCCTTCAGCTAGCGCATACTCAAACAACGAGCTCAGCACCATTCGTCGCGACGCTGCACTCGTCGTCGCAGCCGACGCGTCCTCCTCCGCTTCAGCAGCAGCATCCTTCTCCTGTCCTTCTCTGTTGGACGGTGCAGCCGCAGCAGCCACGGGAGTGGCTGTCGGGGCGACAGCAATCCCAGCAGTCGTGGCGGCATCGTCTGCGGTAGTGGCAACAGCAGCGGTGGCCGCTGCGCTGTCGCATGAGATGTCGCTGCTGTTTGTACGTGACGTAGTATCCGCTGCTGCTGGCGGATTCTCGGCAGCAGGAGTCTCTGTGAATCCACCCGCAGGAGAAGCGCTCGTGGGATCTGCTGCTAACGCAGGGGGAGGGGGAACTTCACCTGCAGCAGAGAGCCACGCTGAAGGACCTGTCATTGTCTCGCTGTTGCCAATGATGACCAAGTGTCGCTTTGCTCGTGTAACAGCTACGTTTAATCGACGAGGGTCTGTCAGGAACCCGACCTGTTTGCGTCGATTGCTCCGTACAAGACAAATAACAATGACTTCTCCCTCTTTCCCCTGGAAGCCGTCTACTGTGTTGACAGCAATAGAGGCTAGAGAAGGCGCTGCAGCTGGACAGTCTTGCTGTTGTCCTGCTTCGACAGCCCTGCCGGCCTTCCGTTCTAGCGTCTTTCTTGTGTTCTTCGCCCCCCTGCACGCGACAGCACTCGCAACGACTTCTTGGCTACGACGAGGAGCCGCAGGAGCTGCAGCAGCAACCTTCGGCTCATCTCCTCCTCTTGCGGCTGCAACGGCGCCACCGCCTTTCCCAGTGGCTGCTACTTCTGTTGCATGTTCTTCCTTTCCTGCTGCAGTCGTGTTAGCTTTGCCACAAGCTGTCACACCTGCTACTGCAGGTGCAGCATTCTTCTCTGCTCCTGCACCGCCTGCTGCTGCATCCCTTGCTGCTGCACCGCCTGCTGCTGCAGTTGCAATTTCTTCTTCCCCCGCAGCTACCTCGTCTCCTGTGAAACTGTCGCGTGCCGCATCAAGACACCGGTGCGACGTCGGCGATCGCCGCCGTTGAGCAGCCGCGTCCTCTTCTGCGTTCTGCTGCTCTTCATCTTCTTTCTGCAGGAGCCGCCGCAGCAGGTGCACTTGCTTCGTGTACGGCGTAATGACACATATATCCTCCGGATGAATTTCGTATTCGTGCACTAGCGTACGCACATACTTCAGCACAACCCCGGCCTCGCCTAAGTTGCTTCGCGAACAGAAGCCTGCTGCATTTTTTGCTGCTTCACTTTTACCTGGCATCTCTTCCTCCGCCTCGTCCTCCTCTAGCCATTCCACTCCAGCCGTGTCAATCCACAGCAAAGGTGGAAAAGTATGCATTTCCACTTCTCCTCCTGCCGTTGCTGCTGCTGCCGCTCCACTCCCTCCCTCCGCTGCTTCTTCTTTCCGTGATGCTTCCGTTGTGGCGGCTGCCGCGTCTTCGCGTTTCTCTGTACTGCCGGACAGCGAAACCCCTTCTCGGCTGGCGGGCTGCTTGCGTTGGCGTACCAACAAACGCGTGGCGACAGACGGATGCGCACGCAGTTTGTCTTGGTAGAAATGGATGCTGCTCCATCTCATAATCGTTGCATGCATGCGGAACTGCGTGTCGAGCAGCTGCGAAAAGTTGTTCTTTGCCCCCGGCACGTTGCGGGTCATCAGTCTTTCAAACAGAGTAAATTTAAGCCCGCGGCGCTCTGCTTCAGCACATTTCACTACGGGCCCGAGCTGCTGATGGTCTCCCGCTAGGACCGCACGCCTCGCCTGCAACAGCGACACCCAGCACTCCGACTCCAGGGCCTGCGTGCACACGGCGACAGCAAGTGGCACAGCAACCACGATCATACAACGGCAGAGGACGCATAGGCGAGCAGTGCACACGCGTCTCTGCAGCAGGGGATGCAAGAATGCGCGACCTTGCTGTAATCGCTCTTCGCAGCAGAAGCCGCCAGCGACACAGCCGCAGCGTCCTCGAGGAACGAGACGGTGAACCGCTGTTCCTCTTCACGTGCGGAAAAGGCACGCACTCACGTGAGCAGAGCAAGGAACGCAGGCTGGTGTACCAGCAGCAGCCAACACAACAGCGCGACACATGCACACCAGCACAAACCCGAAGGAAGAGACCCTAGACGCTGCAGCAGACCGCCACTCGGCTGCACGCAAAGCAGCAGCGCAGTACGCACGTTCAGCCGCAGCAGCCGTGCAGCACTCCAAGGTGTGCTGCTGTGTCTGCCCACGAGCCACAGACAACCTCTACAGCAGCACCCTCGCGTGTACAGAAGCGCGACAAAAACTGCTCCACCGCAGGCAGCACTTCCTCCTCCATACACAACAGCCGCAGACACGTGTGTGCCCCCGCAGAAACCCTTCTGAAATGCACGCGCGTGCATGCGGGCGGGCGGGCGACGGCCACGCGCCCTCTGTCACGCACTCCTGGGTCTTGGCCGCTCCGCTCTTCACGCCGTGGGGCCCGGTGCTGCTGCGCGCGGCACCAGTGCTGCTACTGCTGCTTTGCTGCCGCAGCGGCGTGCGTGCTGCCACTGCTCCTCCCCCCTGGCTGTCGTCGCTGCCCTGGCGTCGCCACGTGTGGGGGCCACCGCTGCTGCGTCCCTGCCGCGCTGCGCACCCCGCCGCCCGTTCGCAGCTGCTCCGTACAACAGCTCACGCCCTGCCACCACGTGTAGCCTCCTCGCACATTTCTCTTCGGAAAATCCGAGCGGCCGCTGCCTTCCCAGTCACGCAACAACTTGTCCTGTGCTGCGGGTGTGCGTCCACCCCTTCGACTGTGTGTCTGCCTCCGTCCTCCCTCGCCGTCTTTCGTGTACAGACACACACGTACACGAAGGTGCGCGTCCGCACCCTGGACGCGTATTGGGGACGCTGGTTGGCATGGTGACGTGGAGCAGGTTTTCAAAACATTCCTCCAGAACGAGTCTCCAATGTCTGGGCAGCTGCTTATAACCACGTCTCTCTCTCTCTCTCCCCCGACACGACAAATGTCGGGCGACCGTGTCCACATATATCGGCGTATACACGACTGCGCATGCATACGCACGCATGCATCCAATACAACATGCGACCTCAAACCTTGCACCCTTTTCATCCCCCCCCTCGTTTCCCTCACACGTGCCCACGCGCACGAAAGTATTTCCGCCAGAGATATGCACGTGCGTGTGCGCCTAACCTGAGCAGCCTCGTCGATAATAACAACGTCGAAGGGAGGAAGCGGCTGTCTCAGCTCGGCGTAGTCTCGCATGGTCTTATTGTACGAGCCCGTGCAGGTGGCGAAGATGACGGTGGCGTTGCGGAGAACCTCACGAAGTGCAGCATCTTGATTCCTTCTCAACGTTTCCTTCAAGTTGCCGATCATCGAAGACGCACGCTGCTCCTCCAAGGTCGTGCTAGTCCGCCGCTTAGCCGCCTTTTTGCCTCTGTGCCCGCTGCTGCCGCCGGTCTCTCGGGCTCCCTGCCCCGCTCCCTGTCTCAGCATGCGCCTCTTGCGCTTCCAGCTCTCCAGTTGCTCCTGAGCCTTCTTCACCGCCAGCGTGCTGGCTGCCTCCTCAAGTCGGTGGTCTAGGCGGTACATGAACAGCTTCGGGTCGACGCGAGCCGGGTGGCCAAGTCTCACGCATCCTCGCTGCAGCAGGTGCCACAGAATCCCAGCTTCTTTTTCTCCGATGCTTGTTGCTGAGTCGGAGACGCTGCTGCCGCCGCTTTGTGCCCCCCTCTCCCCTTCTCGCGACGTCGCGTCCGCCCCGTTTCCCGCTGCCGCAGCTCCTTCTGCGGCGCTTCTGCCCTCGTGTGCCATCTGGTGAGGGCGCGCAGCAGCGGCTGCAGCATAATTGCCGTAAGCAGCACGCCCCAAAGCTGCGGTCGCTGCTTTCAGCAGCTTTCCGAGCATGTTGTCCACAGCTACGTTGCTCGGAGCGCACACCAAAACCTTGTTGCCGCGCAGCACCAGCTGCAGCAGCAGCTCCACCACCGTAGTTGTCTTCCCCGTGCCAGGCGGTCCGTGAATCAGAGCCACGTCAGGAGAACGCAACGCCAGCAGCACAGCCTGCTGCTGCGCAGGCACCAAGTTGCTGTTCATCCATTTCACGTTCTCGCTAGAAAACTCGTTCGCCGTTTCTCTCCTTTTCCCCACAACCACCTCTGCTGCTGCCACTGGCTCTCCCCTCCCCCCCTCGTCTGCTGCTGCTAACCCTCCGCCCCCTCCGTCTTCCGCTGCTGCTGACCCTCGACCCCCTCCGTCGTCCGGTGCTACTGACACTCCGCTCCCCCCGCCGTCCGTTGCTGCTGGCCCACGGCCCCTCTCGTCGTCCGGTGCTGCTGGATGCCGTTGGTCCGCGGTGTCTTCTCCTGCAGTGGCTGCAACGGCCTCTTCTGGCGCAGCAGCAGCGGGGGCCTGCGCCTGGGGCTGCTGTTGTTGTGTCTCTTCCGGGGCTGTGAAGGGGTCCTGCTGCGGCGCGGCTTGGTTTCCACTGCAGAAGCAGAAGTCGACGACACGTCTTGCCACGCCGTTCTTCGGATGATTTTTGAGTCTCTGCAGTGCCTGCGTTTGCTGTTCGATAGGGAGCGAGCAGTAGCCTATCGCTACGGTGTACGTCTCCCCCACCCTTAGTTTATTCTCTTCCTGCTTCCCATCCCTGCGGTCCGATGCCGTGCGTTCAAATGAAATCACTCCCCCAGTGTTTCTCGTCTGTTCGTCGTCTGGGTCTTCTTCATCAAATGCTACTACGATAAAAAAAGGTCGCAATCGATACAAGACGCCAGTGGCTATGGTTTGGCCCGCGCTCCTTTGTTCGTGCTCCTCTTCCGTCTCCTCCTTCTTCTTCTCCTCCTTTCCCCGCTGCTGCGGCTTTTTCCGGAGGTACGGACCCGCCGTAGCCGGGTAGATGTCGACGAGGTCTCCGCTTCTAAACCGGTGCCGAGGGAGTCGACAGAAGGCACCCCCAGACGCGCCATGGCGGGTGGCGCTGGCGGCTGCAGCAGCCCCGGCAGCAGCAGACCCCGAGGGTCCCTGCTGCTGTCTTTGCTGTCCCCGTTTGCAGAAACGCACCAGCAGTCTGCCGTTCAGGCCCGGCCAAATGTCATAAATTTCAAGCCGGGCCATTGCCACCCCCTGCCCTTCCAGTTCCTCCACCGTAAAGGACGACAGCAGCGTCGTGTGTGCCGCCTCCTCGGCTCTACGCTCCAAATCCAGCAGCTCCAGGTGTTTAGACACCAGGTGCTCCACTGTTGCCATCGCAGCAGCAGCAGCAACAGCACACACCTGCACAAGAGAGACAGGCACGCATGAAACAGCCTCCAAAACGCGTCTTGCTGCATCAGGCGTCACCGGGCTGCTCCTCAGCTGCCTCCAGCTGGACGCTCCACCGCGGTTGCTGCTACTCTTCCTCCTCCTCTTCCTCTTCCTTCTTCTTTTTCTCGAGTGCCGTGCCGTCGTCCTGCTGCTGTTTGGGTCGTTTCGGCTGCTGTGGTGCCGACTGCGTGCTGCTGTGTTGCTCCGCTGCTGGCTTTTTCCGCCGCTTGCTGTCCTCGCTGCGGCTACTCTTGCTCCGCTGGCCGCGGTCGCCGCCGCGCAAATTCGCCCGCCACTCCTGCTGCCTCTCTGGCTGCCCGTCCTCCTCCTCCTGCTGCTACTCCCGGCCGGTGACTGCCTCTGCGTGCTGTGCTGGGGCGTCTGCCGCAGCCGCTGCTTCTGCAGAGGGGAGTCTCTACGTCCACGCAGATGTTACACGCCTCCGTTTTCCCTCCTCCAGCACCTTGTTTGGCTTCCTAAACGTCCGAAAGTGAAACTCGACACGACGCCATTTCCCCCATATCGATTACGCCTTTATGTACTGATGCACTAACAGACGGGTATTTACATATCCAGACATAAGTATACATGCCCACATGCGCTTGCAGAGCCCCTACCTCCATATTTCTCCCTCTTTCTATATATACGCAATTGTACATATCCGTAGGGTGTGGCGGGCGCCACAAGGCTTTCTTCTTCACGTATCAGGTCGTGGTCTGTGCTGAAAAACTAGATAAGGTCAGAGACAAACATACGTATACGCATCTGTATAGGCAACCACATATATAGAGACACGGCGCAAGAGGAAACCTGCAGCTATGTAGACAAACTGATACATGTGCGTACAACTAGATTCAGCCGTCCGCCAACACACGTACGTACACACAGAGACACGTCCACGCGTACACGTGCATGCGGATATGATACACGTGTGGCCTAAACTTCTTTTCAATCTCTTCCAGAGTTAAAAGTGAGTTTCCGCACAGCGGTCGCCCTCTGTTGAAACGCGGCGACCGCTTACTTTCTAAAAGGAAAGCAGACGTCTGCCTGCATCTCGAGCACCGGCGCATCGTAGGCTGCATGCACACGACGAGGCCGGGATGGGACAGTCGCGTTTGGAGTTGCGCTGCAGCAGGAAGATCGGTCGGTAGCAGCACCAGCCGCTACGCTGGTGCTAGCAGCAGCAGAGCAGCCGCAGTACAAGTCATTCAGCAGCTGCAGGTGCGCTCACCACAGCAGCAGCAATCCATAGAGGGAAGTTCAAAAATTTCTTGCTGAGAAACTCTGGTAGCGCAGGACGAGGGTACACACAACAGCAGTTGACAGCCAAGACGGCGGCTCACTGCCAGTCTCTAAATAAAAATTCTGCAGATGGGCGCGTCTACTCGTATTTAAGATACAAAGGCGAACTGTTTCCTGCTAGTCTTCCATCCGTGTGGGGTGACGCACGCATAAATTTACCTTATCCGCTGCCGGACGCAGTGATGAATTGGCATGCACATGTACACGGCCGTACTCGTCTCAGACGCATATGAAAAAGTGACTACTCTACCGTAGTAACTGTTCACGGAAACATATGGCGCTCTTCATCGATTTGCGTCCTGTACGGCTTGTGCGAATAACATCAGAACTCGCGCGGTCGCGGACGACTAAGCACGACAGCAGAGTGCGGTCACCGGCGGCAAAGCATCGCAGCGCACGGTCGCGGCGGCGAGAAGACACACAGCTGCAGGCAGACTTCCAGCGGATAATTACAGAGCAGAGGCACGTTTTATGCAGAGGTAGCAGAAGGCGTGAGTAGTTTTGTCGCCCAGGAGGTACAGAGAAGGCCCAACAAAGGAAAATATGTACGCAGAACTCTGCCATTTCGAGAGATTGCGCTGCGGACGACATGTTGCAGATCAGGGATAGAGCATCGATATTGCTACGGCTGCCGCTGGCAGTGTCCATACAGCAGTAGTTCTGCTTTGAACACTAACGGTATAAAATATGTCCTCTCTGCTTTGGCGGAAAGATATATTTTCGCGTGTGTGGCTTTCTACTACTGACAACAGAAAGTCATCTTTTTTCTTACCCGCACAGGAGTCGCTGCTGCTGCAGTTGCAGCGGGACTGTGGCGTGCTGCTCTTTTCTGCCTATATAACTGGTGGCCGGCTGCTCTTTTCTGCCTATATAGCTGGTGGCCCGCTGCTCTTTTCTGCCTACCGCACTGCTGGCGCGCTGCTCTTTTCTGCCTACTGCACTGCTGGCGCGCTGCTCTTTTCTGCCTACTGCACTGCTGGCGCGCTGCTCTTGCTGCGTTGCCTTGTTTGTTATTTGTTGTTGAACTACTGCCGCTACTGCTAGCTGCTGGGGCTGCTGCGGCTGCAGCGATGCTGTTGCTGTGCTCAACGGCAGGCAGAGCTGCTGCTCAGCGATCTAGTCGGCGGTGGGTGACACGGAAGGTAGTCAGGCGGTTGGCCCCAGCGCGGGGGCCCAAGCAGCATGAAGCACCCACCACCACTACCGCCAACAGCGCTGCTGGTGTATACGGGGTGACGTACCAGAGATGCAGCGAAGAAGAAGCAGAAGCAGCGCCTGCACAACGACATCAGCAGGGACCAGTAGTGCGACTCCTGCTTCACCCAATAAGTACCCGGGGGTTGGCGCAGCGCATCTGCAGAGCTGTGCTGCCGAGCCGCAGTTGCAACATCAGAGGAAGCAGAAAGGGCGGAATCCGGCGAGGCCGGTGTAGAGAACACAGCAGTAGAAGCGTCAGATGCAGTTGCAAAGAGAGGAAGGCAGGAGTGAATTTAGCAGCAGCACCAGCAGAAACAGAAGCGGAATCCGCAACCTGGGTAGCAGCAGCAAGACGGTGCGCAGCAGGGGTGACAGCTGAGGGAGCAGGTGCGATTTTATACCGCTATTTGAAGCACCACCAAGAGGGAGAAAGTGTGCAGCAGCCCCCGGTACGTCAGCAGCTGTACCAACAACGGTCCACGAATGACATCTGCGCACGACGCAACAGCAAACAGCAACAGCAGGGATCTACGAAAAGTAGCTGCATCACCTCATACTCACTCCACACGAAGGACGGCAAAGCATGAAAGTGTAGAAGTGTACAGAGAGGGTGCGAGGGTTGTTGCAACTGCGGAGCGCTACGACGAGCAGCTCTACACGTTAGCTACAGCGGAAGCAGCGCGTACATCCCACGAACGGGACCAGGAGCTGTAGGGTCGCTTCTGCACGCAGGAACAACTATATAACAGCAGCAGGTGAAACAGGAGGAGGCGGAACAGAACCAACTTCAGCGGGTGAGCGCGCAGTGAAGGTAGCTACAGCGAAGAGAGCAACACCGACGAGGGGAGGAACAGCACGAGATCGACATAGAGGGAGGGCCTTATTTGCGGTCTGGGGTTTTGTAGATGGTTACCCGCTGCTGCTGCAGCTGCAGCGGCTAGCACGAGATCGACAGAGGGAGCGCCTTATTTGCGGTCTGGGGTTTGGTTGATGGTTACCGGCTGCTGCTGCAGCTGCAGCAGGGCGCTGCACCGGAACCACCAACATCTTCAGGTGCCGCTAACCATGCACAAGGATACGACAGGAAGAGAAGCGTAGTATTTGCCGGGGCGCATGGGGAAACACAGGGACCAGACCAGCACTTCGTGTTGCATCGCACGCTTCTGTACCTTCTTCCTGCCTGCAATAGGTTCCAACCCATACGGATGGAAGCAGTGCTACGGATTTACCTACAGTTACTCACGCCTGGCTCTTCCGTGCCTAAGCGCCACAGGAGCGAGATGCATCTTCCGCGCGGTAGTATACACACACACGTACATACATACATACATACGTATCCGCTGTGCATTGGGCTGCAGTGATTTAGAAAAACGCCCGAGAAACGGGCTCTGCGGATGGCTACCAGGGTTGTACTGTGAGGTAATGCAGTACGCCGTGCATAAAGAAAACTTCTCCTATGGGGTGTGCGCCGTGGAGGGCAATGCGGTACTGGAAAAAGTGTACGAGATTTCCTATAACAATGGAATCTTTCGTGTTTCAGTAGATCAGTAGAATGAAGCCGAGTGAGACAACATCCCAAGGATACAATACTGTTACTGGCAGATATCCCTGGCGTCGGTGTAGCGCACTGTTTCACCAGCCCCGTCTCGCTCTGCACGTGTGATAGCGATAACAAGCTGGGAGAAAATACAGACGGTATATACCTCTTGCATATACAGTAGTAAAAAGCAGAGCGCAAATCCAGCAGGTATACACCTCACAAAGATAGACTTAGTAGTAAAAGCAGCCTGAAAATACAGCAGGGATATGCCTTATCTACATACGCATGCATACATACACACGTGCACAACGCCCACCAGGTGTGCATGTATATATATATATATATGTATATGCATGTGTCTTACTCGTGATTCGTAGATGTATACATGCACATACATTTACATACACGTATACTTCAGGACACTGCCCTGCTGTTTTGGCGGTGAGACACTGATAGAAACAAATCTGCACTGGCTGTATAATCCGAATAACGAACAGCATATCACGCATGTAGACAGTTCGTTGTAGTCCTTGCGGAAGACAGACCAGTCGGGCGACTTGGACACTTCGAATCTGCTCCAGCCTCATCCAGCTTGGGTACATTGAAACCGACTGTAAAAATACAGAGATGGACACAGATATATATATGAGGACAGGAGTGTGTGAATAAGAACTGCAAGGGGAAATTGCTTATTTGAAGTCGGTGACAAAACTCTACGGATTAGTCATTCGGACTGAGAACGGCAGCTGCTTGTTCTACAAATTCTTCATTTTGTCCACCGCACGACCGAGGAGGTGCTCACTTTTATTCTTGCCGTCCTACGAGTTCGTACAACTCCTCTACAGTTTCACGAATGGCATCTACACTCACGCGTGATACACCGGTCCACTTAAAAGGTAACGGCATTCGTTCTCTGCTTGTGTCAAACGATCACCAGCATACGCTGGCCGTTACACATGTACATACCTACATGAACAGACTTAATAATATACGTATACACGCCTGTACGTACACGTACGCGTATACGCGTACACCTCTGTGCCAAACACACATGTTCACTTATATATGTCAATGCAGCTATTTATCATTTTGCGCGTATGTGTGCGTACAGAAGTCTCACATTAATACGTCTACACAATCACGGATACACAATTGTACACGTGAGGCTAAAACTCAGCCACTGGCCCCCTAGTTGCGCGGCAAAGCTCTGCCCGGTGCCTGGTGGAAGAAACCCCCCTGCGGCAGAGTTTGCTTCTCTCACTCCTCCAGTCCTCCTCCGCTGTCTTCGACCTGTTATCCCTGCATCCACTCATCCACCACCTTCTGTGCTTAGACGCTGAATAGAGTCGAGCTCACTGGGAACGGCACGGTCAAAGCAGCGACATAATCAGCAGCAGAAAGAGGGGTAGCAGCAGGGCACAGGGACGTTTGTTATTGTGAGTGTTATCTGCAGACTATATTGGTGGAACTTCGCCGTTGTTTCCCATTCGTACCCTCATCCAGGCGTCCGCAGTGGTTTTTCCTGTAACACCAGCAGCTCTTGTTAGAACGGAACATCCTTGTGGAAACTAGCAACCCTCATTAGAACGGAACACCCTTGTTAACACCAGCAACTCTTGTAGGACTGAACAGCCTTGTTAAGGAACTGCACCACCAGAGGGGCATATTGGTTCTTTCCTGTTGCACCGGTGCCGCGTACTCAACAATTTGCACCAGCAGGAGAAATCGCGCCTCCCCAGCCGCGACAACAGCCGCTTAAGTGCACAGAACTACACAGCAGCACCGACCGCGCGTGCATCCCAGAAGTTCAAGAGGCACCCGCGTCGCGGGGAGTGGAAGCCTACCGCAGCAACATTAGAAAGATGCAGAGCATCAGTTCATCCAAAGGCGACACAGGTGCAGCGGAGCTTCTGCAGTTCCGTAGATTCTTTGTTTGCTCAGTAGTAAGCGGCGAGCACTCTATTGCACGCGCGATTCTGTTTCAGGGAGGATAGGCATCACACAGAGAGCCCACCGCACGTACGCTGCAGTACGCTACGGAGGTGGACACAGGCGAGCACATCAGCGAGCAACATGGTTGCCCAGAAGCGTCCACTCGCCAAGGTACAGATGCGGGCACCGCTGGAAAGCGCTCAACCCCGCTGCTGTTTATTGAGCGCGCCTCATCTGTGACACCGCAGTAAGTAAGTTATTTACCCTGCTCCGGCCGTGTCTGGTGCTGGCCGAGTTGTAACCCCTCTGTTGTATATATACGGGGGATGCGTGTAGCCGCTCTTCCTACTCCTGTAGCTGTGAGGAGACTCCTGCCCTGTCCCGCCGCCGCGAACATATTTCTGCTGGTGTAGGACGTTGTTTCTTGTGATCTGGAAGCTTCTGGCGTGTTACAGATCGTTGACGTAGCGAGATAACAAAACTTCTCCACATTTTTCCTTCTCTTGTATGGAAATTCTGCTCGTGCGGTTGCTGTCCCTACTAGACTTGCAAGTCAACAGTTTGTGGTGGCACGCTGCTGCCGCTGTTGCTGTTGGGCTGGTGTTCAAGCTCCTGCTGCTGCTGCTGGTCGTCTTGCTTCTGCTGTTGCTTTTTCTTGCCGGATGCGGGTGTTGCTGATGGTGTTGCTTTCGCCACTGCTTCTGATGAGAGGCTGCTCAATGGGTAGCTTCTAGACACGTGTTGTTGGAGTGCCTTCCCTCTGCCTGCTGCGGCTGTCAGTTTGTCGCGCGTCTCACGTTGTCGCAGTGGCTGACTTCTAGACACGTGCTGGTGGACTGCAGTCACTTTGCTGGCGGCGTCTTCTCCTTTGTCGCGCGTCTCAGATGACACCGGCTGCTGCTGCTGATCGACCAGACACTGTCCTGAGCTGTCCCTAGTTGAACTGCACTTTGTATACTTCTGTGAATTGATCTACATAAACTTGGAATGAACTGAACCCTGTACGCTCCTGCTGATAGACCAATGGAAAAACTCCAGATGTTGCCGTGTACGTAAGTTCGTGACATGAATACAAAGCGTATGTGTACTTACCCACGCTCGAAAGCGTCTGCTTCTGGGAAACGTGCACGGCGTCTTCAGCCGTCTCTTTCACTTGTTTTCCTGATAGAAACTCCCTGTTTCTAATCCTGTTGCTGCTGTTACTGCTGCTTCTGTCACGGTTCCTCTTGCTGCTGTGCTACTGTGGCTTCTGCCGTTGCTTTCGCCCTTGCTGTCGTCCTTGATGCTGCTTGCGTGCGCTGCTGCCCTCATCAGTCTTGTTTCACTGCTTGCCTCTCAGAAGCACTGCTGATCACCCTTCAGGCCTCTCGTGCAGGGGGCGCGCTGTGCTGCTGGTCGCGTTTGTGATGCCGTTTTCACAGTGACATTGCGGATTCTCTTGCTTTTTATGTCGCTACACTTACACTCCTGCGGCTGTGGGTTTTGCCTTTGTTTCTGTTGCTGCGCGTGGAGCATCCTAGTCAAGAGTGCTGCCTTACAGTGACTGTCACTGCTGCGACTGACGTGCATGGATGAATCTTGCGTTTGCTGTAGACACGTACGTGCTTCTGTTTCTGGCGGTCCCACGTTGCGGGAGCGCTCGCTGTCGTCGGTCGGTCGTTGCGTCGGGACAGCTGTTGTCGCTGCCGCTGCTGTTGCTCTCGTACCCAGCCCCTGTTGGTGGAGTGCCTCTGGAACCTGTCGGGGCTGCGCTAAGTAGGGGAATCGAGAAGAACGGCACCTATGAGACTGGAGACAGGCTAGGAGCGCTTTGATTGCATTTCTACGGTTCCGATGTACACCCACGTACCGTAGAGGCAGACACGCTACAATTTTTGTTGGTCAGCAGCAGCTGCAGTGTGTCTACTCCCCCTTCTCCACGCTATCTTTCTCCGCGTGTGGCTCTCCTGCAGCAGCAAATGACCTGTGGTAGTGCGAACTCTGCAGCAACTACTGCGACGGTGGTAGAGCTGAGGCGGCAAACCTAGAACCGTCAGCAGCAGCGCTGGCACCTGCGACAGCGGCGAAAGAGATCGCAGCGGAGGAGATCGCAGCTGCAGCAGCAGCAGCGATACCAGCAACAGCAGGATCGTAATATACGGCCAGAGGGGTACACACTCAAAGGAGCGAGCACAGCGTAATCGCCACGGCCAGCAGGAGCAGTAGCACGACCAACTCCCGACTCCATTTTCTTTTCAGCGGTAGCAGTACCCACAGCAGCAGCGGCAACTGCGGGAGCAGCGGTAGCTGAACAACAGCAGCCCCGCAAAGCACCAGGAAAAAGTAACAGCCGTGGCAGCAGCAGGTAGACTCTCAAGAAGGTGCAGCTGCTGCTGCGTCTCACCCTCAACAGCTGCACTTAAGCGCATAAACCGCACCAGACGAAGTTGTTGGCACGCGCGCCGCGGCTCCCTGCTGCCGCTCACATTACTGTCGCGGGCTTGCCGCAGCATCAGCGCCAAGTTTTGGCACATCGGCCGCCGCTCCAACAGGAGCCGCCACCATCGTCAACGGCACGAAGCAGCTGCGCGCAGGAGGCGGCGCAACTGCGACAGCAGTGGCGGTGGTGGTAGCGAGACCACTCGGCCTCTCCTGCCGAGGTGAGGCGGGGCCACAATACACCCCCAGCGCAGTCGCGCCACAAGGACGAGCCGCGACAGCGACACCAGCAGCAGCAGCTGCAACACACCGACCACCACGGGCAGAAGAGAAGGCTGCATCTGCGCGCCTGGCGTCCAGCTGCGGTTGGGCGCTGATGCATCATAGAACGGCTCATTCCTTCCTCTCTGTCCGTGGGAGCAGCAGCTGAGCCCGCCACGTACCACCAACAGCAGTGTTTGGTGAAACGTTCGAAAAATTTGACGAATAGAGCTGTGTTCTCTCCCTAGCAAGTTTTGGCGGAATCTGGCTCGACGCTGAGGTTCATCCCTTGCGTTTTTCTGTATACCTTTGCGCCAGAGGCTGCAGCTCTCCCCGTCGTGCGCAGCAAGCAGCCGCTGCAGCAACTCTCTTGCTCCTCCTTCTCCTCTTCCAACGCCCGGCGATTCTTTGTTGTGCTGTTAGTGCGACTTCCTGCTGCCGGCTGTTTTGTGACGGGTGTGCGTCTCCTAGCATTCCAGCTTTCCTACTGTAGCCGCTCCTCGTGATCCGCCGGGATCGCGCCCGTTTCCGTGTGTTGCTGTTTAGGTCGCCGTCGCTTCCCCGCCCTCGCTTCTTTTGAGTCTGCGACTGCTGTGCAGGACGCAGCAGCTGCTGTCGCGGTTTCTGCTGCTGATGACACTTTTTCCTGTGATGTTTCTTCCTTCACTCCTGCCCTAACCATAACTGATTGCGCCACTCGCGCTGCCGCGTCTCCCGGCGCCGACGGGCTCGTGCAAATTTCAACCGCCTTCATCATCGTGCACGCCAGCGTCAGCCGCCGGGCTACGACACGTCCGCTGCGTATATCTCTCTCCGTGAGTTCCTCCCAGAGGAATTACGCTGCTGCTCATATACACCTACGCCTTTGTTCTTGCCGCCGCACATTCATGTAAATACTGCCCTCGTTGTGGCGCTGCTGGTGATACCTGCGCACACGTCCGCCACAGCTGCGACACCTTCTTCTCATACCCCAGCGTATATGCTGTTGCTGTTGTGGTACTACTGCTGCAGCTGACCCTCCTCCCTTTTCTCCTCTCGCTCTTTTTTCCCCTTGCTGCTGCTGCTTTCCTCATCCTCATTCTTCCCCACCTTCTCGCCTCGCCTGCTGCTGCAGCTGCTGCACGGGGACCTACTTGCTGGACCTACCTTGCTCCACGCCATGGCGTCCGAGAGAGACACGGTTCCTCCTCCCTTTGCTGTTGCTCCCCCTGGAACAGCAGCGGCTGCTGAGCGTGACACAGGCTCGGCTGCAGGGACAGGCGCGGCAGCAATAGGAGAACCGCCAGCAGCTCGCGCAGCAGCGGCGCCTGCTGCAGCGGGTGCAGCGGCGCACCCTCCTCCACCTCCTCCTCTTGCTCTTCCTCCTTCATACGAAAGTAGGAGGTCGGGAGCACGGACAGGAGCCGAACTTTCTGAACGGCAGTGTCCTATCTATTCTTTCTTCTCGACGCTTCCTGTGTTGTTCGGACACGGCTTCTCTTCTCGCCTGGGCACCCCTGGTGCTGCTGACGCTGGCCTTGCTGCCCCTGTTCCTCCTGGGAACTCACAGCGTCTGTTTCTGCTCTCCCCAGAACAGCAGCTACCTAAGCCCGAGATACTGCTGCCGCCGGCACTACTACCGCAACGGGGATATGGACAGCAGCAGATGCAACTGCGGCTGCCGCCGCAGTCGCAAATTGCAGACTGGCAGGTACGGCTTAACACAGCGTTGCAGCAACCTGAGCAGCAAGACGTGTGGCTGAGGCAAGCCGTGTCGCTGCAGCAGCAGCTCGTGTTAGAGCAGCGGCTTCTTCAACAGCAGCAGCCGAGTCAGCAGCAACTGCTCGAGCTATTTGCCGCGCGCGGTTCGCAAGCGCAACTGCGGCAGTCCACCCCCAGGCAATCGCAGCAGGAGACACTGCAGCAACAGCCGCAGCGACAGCAACAACAACGGCAGGAGCCGCAGCAGCAGCCAGCGAGTGTCCAGGTACAACGTTCCGATGTACAGCAATATTACCTGGAGTTGATGCAGCAGTTTCAGTCTCCCCAGCAGCATGGCGAGACGCTTGTGCACCAGTCACCGCAACAGCAGCAGCAGCAGCAACGCGAAAGGAGGGGCTCGTCAGTGCGGCCGGGACTGGGTGAGCAGCAGCAGCTGGGTGACTACTCGATCCTGCGGCAGCCGGAGGACCAGCAGCCGCAGGAGCAGCAGCCGCAGCAGCAGGAGGAGCCGCAGCCGCAGGAGCTGCCGCAGCAGCCGCAGCCGCTCCTGCTGCCGATGGGAGCCCCATGGGAGCCGCTCCCGCAGCAACAGCAGTCGGCCTTTTCTGAGTCACCTTCGGGGTTTTCTGCTATCTCATGGAGAGCGCGGGCGCAGCCACCCGAAGGCCACCTAGCTACGGTGCAAAGGATCGCAGCAGGAGAATTCTGGAATCAGCAGCAGCTGCCGCAGCAGCAGCAAATGTACGAGACGCGGCAGCAGCAGATGTACGAGGTGCGACAGCTGCAGCTACAGCAGACGCAGCAGCAGCTACTGCTAGAGAGTCCCTTTGCCACCTCGCTCGCCCGTAATGCAGCGGTACGCGTGCGTGAACATCTTTTTGCAGCAGCGCTACCAGCACGCACTCTTCCCAGTAACGCCCCACAATATCTTCCAGGAGTGCATGCGTTCCCAGATGGCCCAAGCCTCGTAACCCGTGCTGCACAGCCGGAATTGCCTCCCGAATACACCTCTTCTGCCCCGGCTGCTGCCGCTGCTTTTTCTGCTGCTGCTCCTGTTGCGGCCGCGTTTCCTGCTGGTGCTGCTGCTTCTGTTGCCGCTCCGGATGCTGTTGCTCCTGCGGCTGCTCGTGCTGCTGCTGCTGTTGTTGGGGCTCCCGAGGAGGGGGATGCGCCTGATGCTGCAAGCGGTGCTGCTGCTGCTGACTGGGCTGCTGAGTTGGTCGCTACGGCTCCTACGCCTTTCTCGCCCTTACGTTTTTTTGCGCCGCTGCTGTCGCATGCAGTCGCCGCAGCGGCCTCGTATTACCGAGGACCCGCTGCTGACGATGCGCTCTCCGACCGTCCCAGCACGACGGAACGCGACACCACCACCAGCAGCAGGGCAGGACAAACGCAGCAGGGCGGACCAGCGTCGGGCGTTTCACAATGGGGAGAGACGCAGCAGCAGCAGGCGCCGCTACAGCATCTGGAAGCAGTACCGCAGCAAGAACACCGCGGTGCTCTGCTGCAGCAACAGCAGCAGGAGGCTGTTCTCCAGCAACAGTCGATGCGAGATCTTTCATTGACGCAGCACCTCCGTGAGCAGACTCGATACCCGCAGCAGCCTGCGCAGCTCCTCTACTCGCAGCAACAGCTACATGCGCCGCCTCTCTACATGCAGCGACAGCAGCAAGCCCCGTCGTTGGATCTGCAGCAGCAGCACGCGCCAACGCTCGCCTTGCAGCAGCATTTGTTCTCTCTACAGCAGCGGGGACTCTCTCTGCAGCAGCAGCACCAGCCCATGATTTCCCTCCAGCAGCAACAGCCGCTGATTCTCACGCAACAGCAACAGCCGCTGAATGCATCTCAGCAGCAGCAGCAGCCACTGCTGATCTCCTTTCAGCAGCAACTGCCTGTAGTTTCTTCTCCGCATGAACAGCCGCTGAACTCCCCTCAGCAACAACAGGCGTTGCGTTCCTCACAGCGGCAGGAGCCGCAGCTTCTCCCACAGCAGACAAGCGCGTACTCGGCGGACCGTTTGCAGCATCCGTACTCTGTCCAGCTCTGGGCGGAGAGTGAGCAGGGAGTCACTGGCACACGCCAGCTGGGGCCGCAGCCCCGATATCAACAGCATCTGGAGCAGCAGCAGCTTCTGCAGCAGCCTGTGCAGCAGCGGCAGCTGCTATGGCAGCAGCAACACTCCCTGCAGCAGCAACAACCGTTACAGCAGGAACAGCAGCAGCCTTTGCAGCAGGAGCAGCCTTTGCAGCAGGAGCAACTTCTGCAGCAGCAACCCCTGCAACAGCCCCATCACCTGCAACAGCAGCAGCATTTGTTGAAGGAGCAGTTAGAGCAACAACAGGCTTTGCTGCAGCAACAGGGACTGGTTCTGCCTCCGTATGAGCAGTCGGAGCCAGGGGAGAGTCCGTACGTCGACGATCTTCTTTCGTACGGTATGCAGCAGCATACAGCTCCGCTTGAACCTCCCCAACCGCCTGCTGGCGCTGATCCTTCTGCTGCGCGAGCTCTGGCTAGTGATGGTGCTACTGACGCCGGTGCGGCTGCGATGTGTCGCGCCTTGGTGCACCTGGAAGCCGCAGCAGAAGCAGCAAGGTTAGGTGCTGCAGCTGCCGTACGGGGCTGCCACAGCCTCGGAGCCCGTCCTCCTGAAGTAGGACGCTACCGCTTTCTTCGGTCTGTGCAGCAGCAGCTGACGCACCTGCTCGATCGCGACGCTCCGGCCGCTTCACAGCAGCAGCAGCAGAGGGAAGAGTCAAACTCCAGAGTCCAAAGACACAACGTCACAGACGACGTGGTACATGGTGCAGCTGCTGCGTCTGCCGCTAACTCTGCGGGTGCCAGTCCTCCTGGTGCTTCTGCTCCTGCAGCTGCTCAACCTTCTCCGCTTCATGCATGCCTAACACGCGGGGACTCATCTGTTGACGTTCCTCCACCCCGCGCTGACTGGCCCGCAGCAGAGTCCCCTGCAACAGGTGCGGCGGGTTTGCCTGGTGTGTTTTCCGCTGCAGGCCCAACACACTCCGCTGCTGCGCCGGCTGCTGCTGGTGCTCCTCCTCCCGTTCCTTCTGCTGCGCGCTATGCGGGTACTGCTGCGGTTCCTCCTAGTGCGACACCGTCTGATGCTGCTGCCTTTTCTGCTGCTATCCCGAGTAGGGGTAGTTCTTCCGCTGCACCACATTATACCGCCGCAGCTCTGACTGCTGTTGCTGCTGCTCCTGCGAGTGCTGCTGACTACTCTCCTTCCTTTTCCGTGGACGACAGTGCTCCGCTCGTGGAGTACGCTGACCCTACGACATCTAGTAGTGGTGCTCCTGCTGCTGCGGGTGGCACGCGCGGCGCTGCTGCGCTTGCCGCTGCTGCGTCTTCAACTGCTGCGTCTGCAGGTGCTGCTGCTTCTTCTGCTGTTGCAGCTTGTCCTGTGCCGGAGTCGGACTCACGTGTGCCTGCTGCAGGCAGGCGCAGCGTCGGCAGCGGGGTCAGCAGCAGCATTAACGGCGGCAGCAGCGACATTAACAGTAGCAGCAGCAGCGTCAGCAGCAGCTGCATCAGCAGCAGCTGCAGCAACGCAGCTGTGTGTCCGTTCTGCTTTCCTGCTTCTTCTCTGCTGCCCCCGCGTTTTGCTGCTGAAGAAACTCCTTCCGCAGCAGCAGCCCCGGGTGACAGTGGGTACGCTGCAGAAGAGCCGGGGTCCTCTCCTGTTCCTCCTCTCTTCTCTCGCACCACCGCTGCTGCTGCTCTTCCCCCTGCTGCTGCTGCTGCCACGCCGTCCAGCGGCGGAGGTGCAGCAACAGATGCTGCTAGTCAAGCTGTTCCTATCCCTTTCTCAAACACTTCTGCTCCTCAGCTTCCTGCTGCTGGCGCTGCTGTTCCTGCTGCTGCCACCTCTTCGCTTCACGCGGCTGCATCCTCCCATCGAGCTTCTGGTGCTGCGCGCGCTTCTCTTCCTCCCGCATCTGGTTCTCTCCCGGCTGCTGCTGCTGCCCTTGCTCCTCCTCCTCGTCCTTCTCCTGCTGGTGCTCCTTCCCTCCTTGCTGCTGCTGCTGATACTCATGCCGCGCCCCCCCCTGCTTACGCTGCTGGTCCGCTTCTTTCTGCCCCGGCTTCTTCTCTTCGCGCCACTACTACTGCTGGTGCCAGTGCTTCTCCTTCTCCCCTAGCTGGCGCTGCCGCTCCTCTTCCAGCTGCCACTACTTTTCCACGTGCTCCCCCCCGTCCTCCTGCGCATGCGCCGTCCCGTCCTCCTCTTGCTGCGGCCGCCCCACCTGCTGCTGCCCCTGCCGCTCCTGCTGCTATGACCTCGCACGACGCTCCCTGGGGTGACCAGTCCACTGCTTCCCACCCTGCTGGTGCTCACCTTGCTGATGCTCCCCTCGCAGCTGCTGCACCTGCTGGTGCTCTCCCGTCTGTTGCTCCTTCAGTGCCCGCTGCTGCTGCTCGTGCTTCTCGGCCTGCCGGGGCTGCTTCAGTCCCTGCTGCAGCAGTATCAGCGCCTCCTCCTGCTGCTTTTTTACCGGCCGCTGTTGCTCCTTTGCCTGGTGCAGCTCCTCCTTTCGCGCAGGGTGGCGCGGAGTGCACTCTGCCGTTTCCTAGCGTCGTTTTGTGCTGCAGCAACATGACTGGACCTGCTGTTGCTGAGCTGCCGTCTGCATTCCCAGCAGAAGCAACAGGAGAAAGCGCACCTCTCACGCTTGCCGATATTCAGCAGCCGCAGGAAGCCGATTCTGCTTGCTACTCTGAGAGTCTATCCGACAGCAGAGAGCAGAGCCTGACAGCAGGACGAGGGACACCTGCTGTTGCAGCCGCAAGACGAGGAGCAGTAGAGGCAGGTGCAGCAGCAGGAGGGACAGCAGCAACACGGACACCAAGAGGTTCAGGCAGGGCACGCACCGCGAGATTACGAGCGGCAACAACAGGCACGCCCGCGACACCAAGAACAGCGACAGCAACAACAGCAGCAACTGCAGCAGCAAGAGACGCGCAAGTGGACCGGTCCACTTCCCGTTTGAGGCGGAGCAGATCTTTGTCCCCTCCTGCGTCAGCACCGACAGCAGCAGCACCTCCTGCTGTGCCGGAGCTCGCGGGGGCCCCGGTGTTGTTGCCTCCCCCCTTGTCGCCGGCTCTGCCACGGCAGCAGGCAACAATGCCGAATGTGTGGGGCGTGGCGCCGTTGCAGGAGGCTCACGTCGTCTTCTGTTCCTCCGCGGCCGCAGCGCACGCAGCAGCAGCACAGGCAGCAGCAGCAGCGCAAGCTGCAGCAGCAGCAGAGGCAGCAGCAGCGGCCGCTATGCACGCGGGAGCATCGCCGTCAGCGTTTCCCCCCATCTCATACCCGGCCGTGCCGCTTGACCCCACGTTGCCTCTGCCCTTCCCTCCTCCCCCTCTCTTTCCTGGACGTCCCTTCTTTCCGGCAGCAGCAGCAGCATACGCCACAGGGACAGGAGCACCAGGTGGAACAACAGTTCCTCGCATTCCACCAGGAGCATCACAGGCAGCAGAACACCCTGTGATGCCAGGGTTTCCACCTTTCTTCCCCGTGCCGTCTCAGGGCGCGCTGCCGCCTGCCGGCGCTTGGGTCCCGTCGGGCGAGAGCCTTGGGACAGGCCTCTCAGGAGGAGGAGGAGCAGCAGCTGACCGGCGAGCTTCAACCGCCGCGAGCAGGCGTTCACAGGCAACACCGGGCGTGCGACAAGCGACGGCGTCGTCGTCAACCGGAGCAGCAGCAGGGGATAGACGCACAGCAGCTGGCGGTGGAGCAGCACGAAGAGAACGCGGCGAGGCAGCAGCAGGAGGTGGGAGGGGGGGGAGTGCAGCAGAGGCGGGGGACACGGCGGCGTCAGGAGGAGCTTCTGACGGAGCAGGAGCGCTGCCGACCGGCTTTCACGAAGAAGAAGACGCGTCATCAGCAGAGGAAGGCGAGGAGGATGACGCAGCATCTGAAGCAGAAGAGGAAATCTCTGGGGCACTGGTGCAAGGCGATGTAGACCCCGGCGGCGGCGGGTCGGAGGAGGTTGACTACGAGGCGGAAGAGGAAGAAGAGACAGAACTGCGGACGGGGACTGAGGAAGAGCGGACGGCACTGGAAGACGCTGACGCAGAATTGTATACACAAGAACGTGAGGAGCTGCAGGAAGGATACTACATGCAGCACGCCAGTGCAGCAGCGGTCGAAAGGGCGCCAGCAGAACACATGCGGTCGTCGAGCCACAGCAGCAGTCTCGAGGAAGAAGAAGACGAAGAGGAAGCCGGAGACGTCGTCGACACGCAGGATGCAGACGAGGAAGAGGAAGAAGAAGAGGAAGAACAGCTGCCTCCACCTCCACCCCCCCCTCCTCCACCTCGGTCTCGTCCTGCCCTTGCTGCCCGTACGAATACCAGCGGTTCACGACCTCGAACAGCGGAAGAAAGGCGCTGCACGCAGAACGGTGTTGAGTTGTACGAAGTGGCGGCCATAGTAGGCGCTCGACGTCTTGTAGAGGGACCGCTGCGCTTCCGCGTTCGCTGGCAAGGATATCCCCCGTCAGAGGATACGTGGGAGCCGTGTGAGCACCTCACCGGCTTGGGAGGGCTGCTGCAGCAAACCGTCAACCGCTTTGGATATGAAGAGTTCTACATGTGGGGTGTTCCTCCGTCTCGCAGAAGAACGCGGGCCGCGACTCTGCCCTCCTACCAGCAGCGGTGGCGTCAGCCGCGGTCTCTTCCTCCGCCCTCGCCACCCCCACGCCGCAGGCCGCCCCCGCCGCCACCGCCGCCGCCGCCCTCCGAGACGTGGCCTCCTTCCGGCGGCCCGCCCAATCCGCCTGCGCCTCCTGATGCTCCGCCGTCGTCTCCGATTGATGCTGCTGTCGCTGGCTTGGACCTCCCTGCGACCACTGGTGCGGCTGCTCCTGCTGCAGCAGCTGCAACTGACGCACCGGCGGTTTCAGCGAGAGCGGCGGCTCCTGAGAGAACGGCTGCTCCTGTGCGGGAGGCTGCTGGTGCAACAGCGGCTACTCCTGCGGCAGGGGCTGCTTTTGCTGCCGCGACTGCCTCTGCTCCCGCTGCTGCTGCTTCTTCCGCTGGAGACAATACTTCAGGCGCTGTTTGCTCAAGCTCTGCTGCGGCTGCCCCTGCAGCGCCCGAAGCAGCAGTCTCCTCTCCTGGGGGGCCTGCGGCCGCTCACAGCCCTCCTGCTGATGGGATCGACGGGAATTCTGCTGCTGTTGCGGGGGCGGCTTCACCGTGCTGGCCACGTGCTGCTGCTGGTGCCTCCTCTGAGTCCTCCTGGGCTGCCGCCGCGCAGGCTCCGACGGACTCTACTGCGAGTGCTCCGGCCTCGCCCCGTCTGCCCGCGGATGCTGCGGCTCGGCGAAGGCTGCAGAGAGCTGCAGCTGAGGCTCGGAGAACACGTGCTGAGACAGACGCTAAGGAGAAGCAGCAGCAGCAAATGCTTCACGAACAACAACAGGAGCAGCAGGCCTTGGAGCAGCACCCGCAGCCTCGTATTCCGTCTGAACACCCTGTTCGGGAACAGCAACTGCAACAGCAGCAACAGACTCAGGGCGAGCAGGAATTCACGCCTGGCGAGGCAGGAGGGCTGCAACAGCCGCAGCAAGGTGAGGACTGCGAGCAGCAGGAAGATGAACGGCGACGTCGGTCTCGAGAGGCACAGGAGCTGCAGGAGCTGCAGCGGCGTCAGCAGGAGAGGGAGCGGTGGCAGCGGGAGCTGCAGGGGCGGAAGAGAGGGGGGTGGAAGAGCGAGGAGCATGAAGCGACGCTGCGAAGTAGTATGCTGGACGAGCTGCAAGAGCAGCAGCAGCGGAAGCGACGGCAGCAGGAGAGGCAGCTGCAGAGGGAGAAAAAGAAGGAGACGGACGGGGAGACGGGGAGGCAACAGCAGCGGCAACCGCGAAAACTGGACCAGCAGAGGTGTCAGGAGGTGCAGGCGCTGGTGAGACCCCAGAACGCGGACGCGGACCCGCAGCTCCGCCATCACAATACGAAGCAGCAGCAGCAGCACCAGACGCTGGTACCCGAGCAGCGACAGACGGCACAGCAGCAGCTGGGAGGAGCAAACACCGAGTCGGAGCGGAAGGTGGAGCAGCACGTGCAAGAGGAACAGGTGGTGCAGCCGCAGACGTTAGACCAGCAGCAGTCTTCCCAGCAGCATTGCGAGGAATGCTGCGGACGAGAAATATCCATGGCATCTCCGGACGAAGAAACTCTCTCTGGTGCACTGGTGCTTGCCACGGGGAACTGTGCGAATATGTGTGCGAGGCGACAGGCTGCCGCTTGTCTTTCCACGCAGCCCGTCGCTGCTGCTGCTGCCGTTTGCATGCGGGATGCACGCATAAGTTCTGACGGTGTTGTTTCCACAGAGGAAGAAACCGTGGGCTGCGAGTGCGCTGAAGCCCCGTCGACCTGCCCTCCAATCGACAGACTCTGTCTTACTTCTCCCACTACACCTGGGTGTCTACCAACTTCTTCAGGAGCAGCAGTGGCAGATGTCGACGCAGGGGCTGCGTGTGCCACTGCAGCAGCAGCAGCAGGATGTGTGTCTCCCCTCGCTGTTGCAGCTGTGACTGACGGCGTGCATGGAGAGCCTGCTGCTGCTGTCGCTGCTGCGTCTGGGGCTGCACGTGCTGCAGCTGCCGCATGCCCTGGTGCTACTCCGCCGTCCAATACGCCCGTTGCTCCCGGCAGCGCGAGTCTGGTTGTCGAAGGTACTGTTGATGTACAACCCAGTCCTGCTGCTGTCAAAAGGCCTCGTGCAACCAATAGTTCCGCTTTTGTTATCGGCTCTTCTGCTGACGTATTCGCTCAGTCTGCTGCTGGTGCTTCTGCTGCTGGTGCGTCTGCTGCTGGCTGTGCGTCTGCTGCTGGCTGTGCGTCTGCTGGTGAGGCGTCTGCTCCCTGTGAAGGACCTTCCGGTGTTATTGCGTGTTGTGGTGTTGCTGCAGACTGTCCCGCTCTTGCAGACGTTGCTCCTCCTGCCGATGCTGCTGCTGGTGCAGATGATGCGGCTGATCCTCAAAGTAAGACGTGCCTCTCTCGAGCAAATTTCAGTGACGCAGCGGGGTGCGCGTATTCTGCTGGTGCCATCGACGGTAGTGGCGCAAATAAAGGGGACGCGGCCGCGGACTCCTCTTCACCGACTGCCGCTGGTTTTGCTGCTTCTCGCAGTCCGCCTCTTGATACTTCTCTGAGCCCTGCTGCACGCTCTTTCCCCACGCCTCCTCTTGTTCCTCTTCCGTCTTCTCCTCTTGTTTCTCCGCGTACCGTTCCAAGCGTGCTTCGTCGTCCATGTGCTGCAGTTGCCGCTGGTGTTCCTGTACTGCATGGTACCTCTTCTTCTACGCGTCGACTGCACCGTGCTGCTGTTGCTGCTTCTTCACCTGCAGCCTCTGGTCGTGTAACTCGTCATCGGAGACCTGCTGCTGCTGGAGGTGCGTTTGCTACTTCTTTTTTGTCGTGTTCTGCTGCTGCTGCTGGTACTACTGCGCGAGAGTGGGCCTCTGAGATCCTTGTTGACTCAGGTGATGATCAGAAGGCCAGCAGAAGTGAGAAAGACAGCGAGGGGAGTAGTGACGAGTGCGACGCGGTGGAGAACGTAGAAGCAGACGATGTGTTTCTGCCACGCACACACATGGAGACGGTGAGCTGTAACAGGGGGCGGCGGTCGCGGCCCAGGCGCTGCGTTCGTAACGCGAGTACTTTAACGCGATACGATTTGCTCGATGATAAAGAACAAGACGTCGCTGAGACGACTTCCTGCGAAAGACGGGAAGGTAGTGAGGAAAGGTTGAATGTGGAAAATGTCGGTGATGACGCTTGCGGTGATGGCAGGAGTGCTAGTGTTGACCCTGCTGCAGTCCAAGAGAGTGAAGAGCAGAGCGCGGAGGAAGAGGAACAGGAGGAGTTGGGAGAAAATGTAGGTGATTCAACTGCCTCTGTAGGGCAAGACGGTCTGAGCGTAGTTGCGACGCGGAGTAATTCCACTCCTGCTGCGTTTCATTCTTCCACCGAGGTGAACACCCATACGGGAGAGAACTGCAGGACTGCGGGTTATACCGCGGAGGCGAGTGACGCAGATGTTTCCGCACGTGCATGTCCGCGTGCTGCGGCTACAGGAGCTGATGGTAACAGCCCAGGCAGTGACAGTAGTGACGGGCAGCCCAGGGAGAGCAGCTGTGGAGGCTACCGTGAAGCAGGCGACGTGTTTGCAAGCGACGTGTATTTGAATCACACTGGCTCGACAGGTGAAGCGTATGATGGCTGCGTCACCGAGAGCAGGTCTGACGGTGGAAACCGTGAAACAGCGCTGGCGACTGGTGAGTCGCGTAGTGAACGGCGCGGTTGGGCGGAGGGAGTGCATGTGGGCGGCGCCCGTGGCCAGGAACAGGGTGAGGAGGCGGAGAATCAGGGGGAAGGAGGCCATGAAAATAGTGTTTCCTGTGAAGAAGCAGTCGCAGACGTGACATACAGCAGTGCTGCGTGCAGTGGGGCGGTCTGTAGTACTGATGAGTGTAGCGCTGAAGACGCACTTAGAGAAGACGGGGAGCCTGCTGTGGGCTGTGACGGCACAGCAGCGTCTTCAGGTGCGGATGACGATCACCCTGACGCGTCCGGCGACAACGGCCAGCTGGCTGCTAGGTCTGCTGCTACGTGTGGCGCTACTACTGGTGACGTTTCCGTCTGCACGAACGACACTGATGTACCGCATCCCGATGCGCGAGGCCGCGTCGTCCAAGCAGCGCTCTCTCCTCGCCCGACTTCGCGTGATGCTGCTGGTGCTGTTGTGGGTGATGCTGCTGCTCCTGCAACTGCCACTCTTGCTGCCTTCCATTCCGCGCCGAGGGCTGCTACTAGCAGGGTGCCCACGCCTGACCTTGCAACGACTGCTAGCTCGGTGATCTCCTCTCCTGCGGCAGCTGATCTTTCTGATGGTTTTTCCGCTTCTGAGAGTGTCGTTTCTGAGGATGACGAGCCAGACTTTGTGCTGCCGCCGCCTCGCGTGGTGCGGTACGTGCTGCAGTATCGCGGGTGCTATTCACAAAGCGAATATCGCCTACAGTGGAGGGGGAGCACTAGCTCTGCAGAGTGGGTCCCTGAGTGGGTGATTCAGGACGAGCTCTCACGGGGCAGAACGCTCAGGCTTGCGGTGGGGCTGCAAATGAGTAGAGCGAAGCAACGCTGGCTACTGCGACAGGCACGCCTGCGTCACAAAATGAGCAGGTCCGCGGTAGACGGGTATGTGTAATATGCATGGGAGGCGTGTTGCGCATCTTGCTGTTGCTGCCTTGGCTCCCGAAGTTTGTGCTCACAGCCAACCACAGGAGCGACGTAGAATTCAGCAACACAGCTGCGTACGCTGCAAAAGCGGCAGAGCTTCCACAGTGCCCGTTTAGGCACACTCAGGAGTAGGGCATCCGTTTGTTCCTGTTGCTACTGCCGTATCACTTTCTGCTTGGAGGCATTGAATGAATGTATTCAGCTGCGTTGCGGCCCCCTTCGTGTTGCAGTCGCCGTAATGCGCACAGGACAGTGCAGATGCTTTATACAGCGTGATGGCGCCGGTCGGAGTGTCGCACGTAGATAAAGCCGCAGCAGCCAGCTGTCACCGATGTACATATCGGGGAGCGTGCAGTCGCACATGCGATGCACCTGGCCGAAGAAGAACACGTGGGCCCGAGTGCGTCCCTTCAAGACTTTCGACGACCAAACACTACGTACCCGTGTGAATGTGGAGTTTGCTTCTGTGTATGTGTCGTAGAACATGCGTGATATCGCTGTCCTCGCTGTGTCATGTGGAAGGTTGATACGCACGTACTCACGTCAACATAGGGTCTATTTTTACAGAGTATATGCGTCTGTGTGTGCCTCCACAGTACCATTCTTTTGTGTATCTGTGTGCATCTCTGCCCAGGCTCTACCCTGGTCTGACAAAGTGTACCCGCTGTAGCGACGGACCGTGTGTTCATAACAACCGTATGTGCAAGAAGCACGCGGAGCTCTGGGAGGCACTTGGCAGCATCTATTTTTTAGCAAGACGCTTGCGCGGCCCGAGTATGCTGCAAATATGGTACAACCACTGCTGTAGGTATTTACGTGATTCACGCCTACAGGATACGTTTTGTGTCTCTGTCGGAAGTAATAGAATCCACATAGAATCTGCGGCATCGGAGGGCTGTGTCTGGTATCCAAGGAGACGTATGTTGACTGTAACGCACAGGCTGTACGCTCACTCGAGAACCTTGTTGCACAACTAAAAGTGCATATTCACTGCGTAGTCTTTAACTGCTGAATTTACTGGCGAAGCACAATACCCGCGAGACGAGCTCCACACACTTTCAGAGTGCTGCAGCGTAGTAGCAGGTTGCGCCTACAACGGCATCGTTGTACGCGTCTGCTCTTGCGTTGCGCAGATAGAAAAGCACGAGGAGCTACACGTCTGCTGTGAGTTTTGCGAGGCAAAGCGAGAGCTATGAGTGTGTTGTCCACTCCAAATTCTTTTGAAATTTGTAGGCAGCTCCGACCCTTCTACCAACAGGAGTAGCCAGACTTAATCCTGGAATCAAACCGGGACAGCAGCGATGAGGTTCTCTGTCCCTAGAGGAAATGTTCCTTCTACTTCCGCAGCGGTTGTCCGACTTCACTACTAAAGTCTACTGGAGTTGTACACGAGCGGCTTTTTGTAGCGTAGATGCAGGCTTTGGACGTACTAAAGGCTGCAGAGGCGTTACGCGACATAATGTATGCGTTCGTGAGTCTTCGGTATTGCAGCGCCCTATGTACACGGAAGTCGGCACTTTCGCTGCCTCCATACAACTCTTATACCAACGTACAATTCACCCAAAAGGTGCGTCTCTTGTCTCCATGTGTGTTTTTCATACGAAGAAGATCTGGCGCTTAAGAGTTTTGCAATTCTTCGTCCATGACCTGGGCAGGATGGTGTTCCAACGCAGGAAGTAATCAATGCGCGGAAGTGCACAGGAAGGTGTGCTCGGGTTAGCGGTGCGCTGCTGCTGGTGCGATAACGCACACGCGTCCGCGAACCTTGTCCCCGACGCCGGGCAGCACAAAGGAGTGCTTTGCATGTGCTACTGTGTGCCGAACAAACAACCTGCATCCGGGCGTTCTTATCAGCGTCTGTCGCGTGAGAACTACCCAGCAGTGCTTCTACCAGTGACCTTTCCTCGGCGTGCGTGAAGGGCGTGTATCTGCCTGCGTGGGTCACACAAGTGACTCGTACTGCGGGTTCACGCGCGCCGACGTGAACTGTGGATGTTGAGTGCATGGGGCTGCCAGTATGTCAGGACTGAGGGCTTGACTGTGTGCAATACTGAATGCGTCCAGCATTGCTCCTACAGAGTACCAGTTTTTGCATCCGTCTGTCTTTGTGGCGGACGGGTTTTCCTGTCAATCTGCGAGGCTGTGCTTGAAAACTGGCGGACGATCAAGCTTGCACACACGGGTGGGACTGTGTGAGAGAGGGGCCGTTAACGCGTCGTGAACGGGCGTGTGTGTGAGGAATGCACGGTCTTTGTATGCGTTCTTTTGGATCGCAGTCTGCGACGAGTTGAACATGAATCCATAACTAAGAAAATGTGATAATAGTGTTCTGGTGCGTGGTGCGTCGGCGACAGCCAGCGTGCACCTTCCTGACTGAACGATTCAAACCGACCGCGCCTGCACTCAAGACCGGCAAGTTACGGAGACAGAGAATGCCTATAAAAGGGGCACGCAGGTCGAAATAAGAGCACCGTCTGGAACGCAGTACGCCCTCTGACGATGCCTGCGAGATCTCGCAGCAGAGCGTCTGCATGTGTCAACCTGCACGCCGCTGACAACGTCTTTTAGCGCCATAAAACCCGCCGTGTGAGGAAAGAAGACTCGTACACGCTACACATGTGGGCATCCGTGGATCATAATAGTCGTCACTACAGGCCCCACGTAAAGCCTGCTTGCAGTCTGTGCATGAGTGAGCGCCTATTCCAGTTGCCCTACGCACCACGCCTGCAGAGACGCCGAAGACGAGTATCATATGTAAATAAACGAGCGCTGGGGAAGCAGCCGCTACAACAGAAGAGACTACGTGAAATTATATTACGAAGACTGCCCGGCGAGTAGTGATCCACAACATGACAGCCGAACGCCAGGATCCGCGCCTACACCACTATCCGGAGCTATGTTTACGCAATCCCCCGAACAAAAGCATGCACTGAATGAATGGCGCAGCGGTACCAGGGGCTGAACCGAGATACCCACGCTGAAGTGCTGCCAGAAGTAGGTTTAGGCGCCGGATACCCGCCCGACGCACACCGATCACAGGAGAGTCAACCGTCGGCAGCTCCCCTCCCTGACGGGCCGAGCACGAAAACTTATGGAAGTCCCCTGCACCCAGCTGCTCTAAGTGCGTGGGCGTGCCCTCGCCATTGCACGTCGAAATTCCTACCACAAGCAGATGTGTCTCATACAGATTACGGATACACATAGAAGCATATACAGCTCTGTCAACACATGTACATACACATGTACATAAACACACATATCCACACGCATACGCATATTTACACACACCCCCAAACATATACTCAAACAGACGTATGGAGACCTGTACACGCATCAGTACACCCGCATACGCGTGTCAACACAGAGGCACCTACATACAAATCTACGTCCTCACACATACACGTGCACGTACGTAGGTATACACCCCTTTACCTCGACACAGGAACGCACCTGATACAAGGACCACAATAACGAGCCTCCCTTTTAGACAGTTTCAAGATGCGTGAGAAACTTCAAAAAGCACTGCAGACGCTCAAAACAGCTCTCAATATTTCTCCAGTCGCGAGCCATGCGTGCGTGAAGGCGGCGACAAAGACGTGCTTCTTCCGATAGCGGAGCAGCCGCTGCGAGCGTATCGCCATGCGCCTGCGGAACGACGCCACACACAACCAGCAGCCGCAGCAGCAGAGCGCCAATGAAACGGTGACGCGCAGGCGCTAAGATGATGCTGGCGCGAATCTAGAAGGGGCAAAGTAAGTTGACAGGGCAGCAGCTTTACGCAGGATGCAGCACCGCCGCTTGATACGCAGTCTTTGATGACATAACGGAAAAGAAACAAGATGCAGAAACGCTTCGCACGCCACATCCTTCGCACTGAGGCAGCCGCGCAAGCGGGGAGGGGGAGGGCGTGGGGAGCACGGCATCTCGCACGCATGCAAGGATGCAGCCGTTAACACTGCACACGCATGTTTCCGTTCATCGAGCGACACGCCGGGCTTCTTGTAGCACCTGCATCAATCTGGCTCCAGCAGAGATGCAGCGCAGCCTGAGACACAAGCGGAGCAGCTCGAGGCCCACGACTCATCTACAGTGTGCAGCTCTCTAGCGGATCTGCAGCATAGAGCTACAGCACAGACAGCACGCCCCGTCAACGCCAGATATCTGCATGCGCGAATATCCGACAGAACAGAGGCAAATGCATGCATACATCCCTTCATACAAACACACGCATACACAGACATCCACAGACATATGCATATGTAAGTATGTACGCGCTTATGTACACACACACGTACACGTTGGTATACATACACGCAGACAGAGGGACATACACAAAGACGTACACAAATGCACATGCATCCACGTGTGGCTGTGTAGACGTATTCATTTATCAGAAACTTAAGAGTTCCTCGGGCTACTGACGTGCTGTGCATCAAGCCGCTACTTGTCCTGCGTTCGGTGGGACTGCAGTTGCACCAGCAGTAGCAGCAGCAGTCACACAGCTGTTCCCCAGCACCGCCGCTACTGCGGTCATCGCGACGTAGAGAGGGATAAGATGCAAGTATGTAAATGCGTGTACCGACGCGTAGAACTTTGTATGCGAGCAGCTGTCTTGCGCCTCGCGTTCCGCTTGCTGATGGGATTCACCGGGCTCCTGCTGCTGCTCACGCTGCCCCCCTTCGTCCTGTTTCCCCTGCGCTTCATTTTCGTGTTCACGGCCCTGTCCTGCTGCTGCTTCTATTCTGTGCTGCTGCTTCTCATGGCACGCGACTGCTCACGCTGTTTCCTCTTCTCGGGCTGTTGCTGCTACGCTGCTGCTGCTGCTGCGGGCACGAGACGAACCTGCAAGAACAGATGCAGCAGCGCCTGAACCAGATCCGCGTGGTGACGCCGAGAGACGTGGTAGTTGAAGAAACGCAGCAACGTTACCAGCTGCAGCACAACAGCAACACATCCATCGCTCCTGCAAAACTTGATTCTGCTCGTTGCTGCTGCTGCAGCGACAATTCCTCCAGTGCAGCCTTCGCGCACCCAGCCCACAGCTGCAACTGCATTTCTTCGTTCCAATCTCTGGCAGGCGTCTCAAAGTTGCAGCTAGAATAACCCCACTCCAGCCTCTCTGCATGCACCCAGCGGCTTTTCGACATGTAAGCAGCAACGCTTCTTCTCCGCGTCAAAAGCAAGCCCGACGCGCCGGTCTCTTCCTCTGCATGCACGTGTCCCGTTAGTCCCCGCTAATATCCAGACAGCTGCATTCCTGTTCTTCCACACGTAGTTGTGTGTGTGCTCTGCATGCAAGCGTCTGGGCGGCTGTTTGTGTTTCTCTTCTGCATGCAGCGGCTTTTTTCGTCACGTCTGTATTCCTGCTACTTCGTCTCTTCTACAGACGCATGCCCCGTCTGCTGCCGCACTACCGCCAACACGCAAGCTCGTGCCCTGGGCGCGCCGCCACACGCGCCCAGCCGTCCGCCGCCACGGCCAGCGCATGCATGTGCCTCGTCTAAATTTCGGAGGTCAACTATTCACACGCACCACGCGCACGTGCTTGACTGATGCGTCTTATGCGCGCGCCCCCTCCACTTCTTCGCTTTGTCTCTCCGCGGCCCTCTGCATTCTCCGGTCACTTCCCTCTCGCTTTTGCAACAGCTGCATGCAGACAACCCTCATCCACGTGAAGGTCTGCCGCACTACGACGAAACGTATGTGTCACAAGCACTAGTTGCTGCCTCTGTACCAACGGCCTACAACCCTCTGCAGCTGCAAGCTCACAGGATTCATTCCCGCTACTGCATGTGTGTCTCCTCTGCGTCTCAAGTGTGGCCAAAGTAGCGGGTTCTCTGCCTGCAGCAGCGGCATGCAGACAACTCTTGCTCTCCCCACTGGCAGCCACCAACCGACAACGCCTGCCCGCTCGCAGAAACCCCCGCTGTTACTTCTCCGTGTTTGCCGATGGGGCTGTGAGGCAGCGGAAGAGGGGGCGGGAGGAGGGGAGGAGACCCCTCGGGTGTTGCTGCTACATGTTTGCCCCCCGCACGTCGTTCCTTCACACGTACGTTCGAGCGTGCAGCACGTTCTGTCACTAACGTTCATCTACACCTATAGTGGGCGCTACACAGATGTCGGCGTTCCTGATTAATCGCATGTATATATACATATACATGCATGTACATATATATTCAGTAACATATATATATACACCAGTTTATCCGGGAGTTTCTACTAAACACGCTCCGAGAATACGCAGGTATGCCTCGGCAGAAGACACGTCCTGTGGCTGTGTGCGTACATATGTATTCATATATATAGGTAAACGTATATACATACATATAGATATATATCATGTCTACACAAGCAAAATATTTCAATATATGGTGTCACACAAATTACCTACGTCCGCACGCGCAGATATATATATATATCTATCTATATATATATATATCTATATATATATATATATCTCTCTCTCTCTATATATATATCATATTGTTACATGCACAACTGAGATATATATGTAGAGGTGAGATAGGTTTGTGGGGATCTACATACGCACAGAATGTCTAGTAAATCTCCAGCGACTTGAAAGTTGACTGTGACGAATATAGCGACCCCAACGACTGCTGCGTGCGCCCTTGCAGCCGCAGAGCGCAGCTGCAGCAGTCTTGCAAGCACCTGCGACACTGTGCCCAAACGACGACCTTCTCACGAAGAGAAGACAGTTACTCCTGCTGGTCAGCACAGACGCCATACACTCGCCTATTTTCTGTCGGCAAAGGAGGAAACGAAAGAAGCGTGCATTGTTCCCCATGCGAAGAGGAGGAGTACGCTGTCCAGATATACGCAGGAGTGATATCCGCGATCCTTCCTGCTGCTGGTGACGCTACGCTTCTCCTCACCTCTTGGTTCGTGCCTCCCGCGTATAACCCGACGTCCTGCAGCGCCAGGGCCGCCGCCGACGGAGAGAGGCTCCGCAGGTAGACGAGGATGCCTGTGCGCAGCAAGTCAGCAGCAGCAGGGGCAGCAGCAACAGCAGCCGAAGCGTCAACAGCGCAGCAGCGGCAACAGGGCCGGACGCAGCGGAGGAAAACGCCCCGCGACAGCCACAACGACGCCTGCTGCGCAGCCGCACTTGCACCAAGTGCGGAAGCAGCAGCAGTAGCAGTAGTGACGGCAGCCCACACATCCGGCGCATCAGCGACAAAGACGCCGGACCAGGTGCAGCAAAACAGACAGTCGCAGCAGCACACCACGCGGCGTGGCCGTCCAAAGAAGAAACTTCCGCACGTCGTCGAGCCTGGTGCACCACGAAGTTCTGCGACAGGCGTGAGGCGTGGTCAGCCTTTGTCGATTGCATCCCCATTCATTTACAGAGAAAGGACGCACAAGTCGTTGACACATCTCTCTCTATATATGTATAGTAAGACACTCATACATATGGTACGCACACATATATAGCATGCACGCATCTGTGATTTACGTGTATATACCTATTTGCCACCTGTACACGCAGAGACACCTACACCCGTATGTATTTAGCTGTATCTCTCCCTCTACCTAGATACGCATATATGTAATACATGGAGTGCAGACGCAGGTGGTGACTGTACAACAGCCTGAAGATCTGTGTTTGTCCACCACAACAAATGAGCTGTACCTTCTTCGCTTCTTCTATGCGCTACCCAGCTCCCCCGGCGCAGACGTCCCACTGAGAACCGCGTCCACACGCAGAATTATCATGCATGCAGAGGAAGGAGAAGACTGCGCACACGGCGCGGAGAGGCGCAGACATGTTCACGAGTGCCCGCATGCATGTCGTGAAGGACGTGCGTTATACAGGTGCACGCCTAACCGGCAAGTGTAGCGCGCTGCCTTGCATGCCCTACCTTCGTAGAGTTTGCTGCTGCGCACTAGGGGAGAAGAGGCGGTGGAGACGCGGTCGGTCGTGTTGCTGCTGCTGCTGTTTTGCTTGTCCTGCGGGGGGCCGTTCTCTGCTTCTGCTGCGTCCGCTGACGCAGCTTCCATTGACGCAGTGGCGGCAAGGAGCTTCTGCAACGGAGAGCGGAAATCCATTTGCTTCTTCTTCTCGTCGTCTTTCCTCGCCTTGCGGCTGCTGCTCCGTTTGTTGCCGCTGCTGCTGCTATTTTTCCCCACCTGCAACTGGACGCCGCTCTCTGACGCGGCGCCCAGGAAAAAGGCCACTGCATGATCAGCCGCCGCTGCTGCCGCCTCCTTCCTGTTCTTCGCAGCCTCCGCCTCCTGTCCCTGCGGCTGTTGCTGCTCCTGCTGCTGTTCGTTGAGCGCCGGCCCAGACGGCAGCGCGAACTTCGTCCCGTGAAGGTCCGCTCGAGTGGGGAGGAAAAACGGGGCGTCCGGGATGCTCTCTGCCACACGGATCTTCGGCTGCACACGCATGCGCAGCACAGACGTAGCAGCAGGAAAGTTGCTGTTCACTGACAGTAGCAGCAGCGTGCAGCACCGGCGGCACTCAACAGCAGCAGCAGCAGCCAAAACGGCAGCCGCGCAGAGCACCACCGGTTCACACCAGCAACAGCGACGCACACCAGCAGCAGCCGCGCACAGCAGCACGCGCCCACAGCAGCAGCAGGAGCGAGGCCGAACGAAAAACAGGGCTTTCCTTTCCTGCTGGAACGCAAGAGGCACTCCACTCACGCTCGCCCGGGCGTCTGAGCGCATCCCGCGACGATGCATATATGCGTGACGTATTACACATATCTTGCACGTGTAGCTGCACCGGTCTTCTAGCCCCCCTTCTCCATCTGCCCGGTGGCCCGGGGCGGCGTTTCGTCGCCAAAAAGTGGCTCCCAGAACCTGGACATTCCTGGCATTCGACGGAGGCTATACTCCCTTCGCACAACAACGTACACACTTCTGCAGATGCAAATTCTCCCCAGACATACTCTGAAGAAAGACGGGCATTTTTACAGATATATACGTACACACGTATATACATATGTAGATACGTATATAGTACAGTTCCAACACGTATGAATATCTCCCTCAGGTAGGAGATGCTAGAGAGCCAGCAGAATACTAACTTCTTTCAGACAAGGACAGTCGCAAGTCCCCCCTCAAACAATACGAAAAACCGTCACACGCATTTATATATATGTATACACATATATACGTACGCACACGTACAGCTATACGTATACGCCTCCAGCAGCACTTCGTATAGATATATATCTATTGCGGCTACGAGTATACGTCTCCAGCAATACTTGTTACATATATTCATATATATGTACAGCTACAAGGATACGCATCCAGCGGTACTCACTACATGCATAAACCTATATATATGTATATATATATATGTATAGCTTTACGTCTACGCCTCCAGCGGTACTTCGTGGGTGCACATATATATATATATATACACATGTATAGCCGTAGGTTTACGCCTTCAGTAGTAATTCGTAGATATATGTCTATATGAATGTTTAGGTACCGGTATATGCCTCTCGAAATACTTGGTCCACACACGTCCTTATAGTTAAAATTCGCGCTCCCACGGTGCCCGCAGCCACGTAGAAACGCACCAAAGAGAGGTGTGCACACACATACGCACCGAACCTGTGGATACTACTGCACGCATGCAGACGGCACGCACGTGTGCGGCACCCTGCCCATGCAGAAAATCTCGGCAGAAATATTCTCCAGAGCCGCAAAATATATCGCCCTCCTCCGCACGCGCACGAGGGACAGCAACCAACGCCAGGCACGCGCCGACAGCCGGAGCATCCCCCGGCGACGAAGAATCAGCAATGGCTTGGAAAACAACGCACAGCGACGCATGCGATGCGCCAGACCCGCAGCGTCCCCCGTCCGCATGCGTCAGACGAGAAAAGGCGAGACCGCGAGACTCACTTTGCACTTCGCGCGGAGCTCCTCTAAGCATACGAGCGCCTGAAGCTGTGCTGGCGCGACACTTGAGAGCGTGAGCAGCCCTCTGAAGAGCTGCCGCCGCTGCGTCTTGTAGTAAGGCCCCACACACGTTACCAGCTTCTGCTGCTGCATGTCTTGGTCTTTCTTTGTCCCGCCACCCTCCTCTTCGGATTTCCCCCCCGGGGCCTGCGTTGTGTGCAGACGGTGCAGCTGCAGGTGCTGCTGCTGCTGCGGGACCTCGTCGTCCGGCTGCTGCTGCACGTCCGCCGGCGGTTCCTCGACGAAAATCGGGGCAGCGCAATTCCTGTTAAGCACCGGCGCTGCAAGTGTGGGGTCGAACGCGTACTTGTTGGCCCACACGCAGACGCCTCCTGCAGCAGAGCAGCACACGCAGTAGCGCGCCGGGAACGTGTGGTACGGCATCAGCGGCACCCGCAGCACCGGGACGCGAGCAGCTGGCGTACAAGCCCCGAAGCAGCGGACGCAGCAGAAGCGCAACTGTACCGCATGCAGAGGAAGAAGATGCCGCCGCCGCAGCAGAAATAGCAGGAAGAAGCGTTGAGCGTGCAAGCGCAGCAGCCGCAGCGTCGGCACCAGCAGCAGGAACACACAAGCACTAAAAACAGCAGGAGGAACACCCGCGCACGGGCAGTGCAGCATTAGGAGGGTAGGTAGTCGGGGCCGTAGAAGCCGCAGCAGCAGCACGTGAGATGGAGCCGCGTCAGCAGCACAAACACGAGGCAGCTGCCTGCCTGAGGTTCCTCGGCAGCGTCACGTTCTCCGAAGGTACTGCACACAAGTGCTGCATGCGTCTCCTGTTAATTTTACCTCCTCCATGCTCATGGGAAGTGAGAAGAAACGCGCCTGACGGATCGAACGTTAGCGCCTTCACCGGCGCCGCGAAGCCCATCCAGTCCACCACTGTTGCACTTAGGACGTCATACCTGCGCAGCCGCAGCAGCAGCAACAGCACGTGGTCACACGTAAGTAACAACAGCGGCACCTGAGATGCGCGCGGCAACAGCAACAACAAAAGCAGCTCAGTCCCGCACAGCAGCAACAACAGCCCTTAACACTGCTGTCCTCCTGGAAGCAACTGATACGCCAGCGCCCCAGTGGGACAGCAGTTGCTCGACGAAGGCCCAACGCCGGCAGACAGCAGCAGTTCGACGGAGGCCCGACGCCATCAGACCACGCCTTAAACAGCAGCAGCTCGATTAAGGCCCAATGCTGGCAGACAGCAGCCGTCCTAGAGAGGGGCGGCGACAGCCGCAGCTTCGCGTAACACTCACGACGGCAGCAGCAAGTTTTGGACCGAAACCGACGAAAGCAGCGGCAGCAGCCCCTGCCGCGGCGCCACGGCACGCCCCTAGTGGCGCAGCCCAGCAAGACACTGCAGGAGCTCAGCGACAGCGCAGGACCGCGTCTTCTCCGCAGCAGCACATGCGCGGGGCAATTTCTAGGCCGCCGCTAAGCAGCCGCAGCACTGTCTCTTGGTCAGACAGCTGCAAGACGCAGCGTAGCCACTACGTCTCCACTGAAGGAAGACAGGCAGGGGCCGCGTCAACAGCAAACTATCACTGCAGCAGGATATAGGGAGCTCTAGCGGTAGCAGTATCCTGGGTGCTCGGGTACACATGTCACATATATATAAACACCTACGCGCCTACGTAGAAGAATAGACCCCCAAGATTGAACTTGAACGTGTACACTTATGTGTATGGATACACATGCTACCCAACGGTTCTTTTGCACGTAAGTACGCATCTACATAGATATACATATCCGCGTATGTCTCTTTCTGCTTCTAGACAGACGTGTGTCTGTGGGTGAGGGTAGACTTCCACACTACCGTTTGTGTACACATACGGCGTAGATTTTTTTGGTACACTATTCCGCCCCCCTCTCTCTGTTCATCTCTCTCTACACATATATATATATATATATATATCCACCTACCAACCAACCTCTCTCTCCCTTTGTCAGTACACATACGACGTTCATATTTTCCGCCTCTCTCTCTTGCTCTCCCTTTCTCTGTATATATATATATATGTATATATATATATGTGTATATATATGTATATATATGTATAAATATACCCGCATACAGCCAACCTGTCTGTCGCTTTCTCACTCTGCTCCTAGAAAGAGACGTAGGCGCAGCGGAGACCATATATACATCCTTACGTACACACGTAGGTGTCCTGTGTTGATACTCTCCGTGTACACTATCGCCTCGCCGTTTATATACATGTCCATGTTCGTATACACACTATGAACCTCGGTGATTCCTGTGTGTCCGTGGGTTTCGCTCTGTCTGCAGAAGACCGCGCCTGTAGAAGCCGGCAACGCGTGCAACGGTCGATGAGGTGTACGTACACGAACAGTGAGGGGCCGGCCGGGGAGCCGGCAGCAGCAGCCACCGCGAGCCACCGGGTATCCGGAGAGAAGGCCACTGCAGCAGCAGGGGCACCTTCTAGCCAGATGCGTCGCAGCGTTGTCCGAGATATGACGTCTACTAAAAATACCACGCCCGACTGCATTAGGACGGCGGTCAGAGCTCCTGAGCAGCAGAACGACTGTATGCCGCTGCTGCTCGGCGCGCTGCTGCCGAGGCTGCTGCTTCCACGCGTGTGGGGTCGGTCCGACGGCAATTCGAACCGCTGCTGAAGCTCCCGCGTCAGCAAGTCCCACGTGTACACCGCCGCATCCTGCACCCGCACGCGGACCAGCAGCGTAGGATACACACATGCAGATACGTATACGTATAAATACAGACAGCAAGAGAGAGGGAGACAGGAAAAGGGCAGCACAAGCGCACACAGCAGCATGCGTACATGGGAAGAGTTACCGAAGGGAAGCCTTTAAAGCAGGGGTGCGGTGGGACAGAGAAGTTCAAAAACGTTCGTGCTGCAGCTGTAGTGCGCGAGCTGGTTCTGCGAAGGGTCCTTTATTAGAGAACTGCTGCAGTCACCTGCAGTCTACACACACAAAAATACGCCGCTGGGAATAGTCGCGTTAAATAACAACACATACGCACACACACGCGTGTATATATACATATATACGTACAAAGTTTCGCGTCTCTCTCTCTCTATGTATTATCCCCTTACATGCATACACACGTTCTCCTAGTGCCTACATGTATCTCTCTATACTATACAAATGTATGCATATACATATATACATATATACATATATATGTGTACATATTTATATTTGAATGTCTTTGTACGCGTAAAGGTCTTCCAGGCGTTTACAAGTATATGTATATATGTATATGCACACATTTGTTTTCCAGGACAATACAAATGTATATATATATATATGTGTATACATGCATATGTACGCACGTATCGATATACACACGCACACACATGTATACATCTGTGATGTGTCTGACATTATGTCATATAGGAAGCGCTTGTTTTGTTTGACTTCGACCCTGTCTTGGGCCTGTGGAAAGGCCGTTGGCGTGCTGCAGCGGCAGCAGCCTCGGCAGAGCAGCAGTAGGAAAGCGACAGCAGGACGGTCCGGCAAGAGCAGCAGCAGCGCTCTAGCTACACATCAACGGGAAGGCCGCGGCTCTCTCCGCCGTCGCGGACCAGCAACGGCACAGCAGCAGCCGCAGCAACCGGACGGCAGCGAGTGAGCCGGCTCTGCAGAGAGATGCAGCAGCGCAGCACCACCAGCTGAAAAAAGCAGGAGATGTTCCTTGCTGAACCGCACCAGCAGAACTGCAGCAAGTCAACAGGAGGAGCAGACAGGCGCGAGCAGGACTGCAGAAGCACGACAGCAGCAAAGCAACAGCAGCGGCAGAACAGTGGCAACTCAGCAGCAGCAGGCTCGCAGCAGCAGCAGCAGAACAGCTGCAGCAGAAAAAGAGAAACACCTGCACAGGCAGTCGTCATTATAAACGCGAAGAGAGAACGCACCTGAGGATGGGCGCACGCAGACAGCAGCACCGCGCTGCTAAGTACTGCGAGGCTGCAGACATGCGCAGTGCCCCCTGCCATCAGCAGCTCACGCTGCTGCTGCTGCTTCTCCCCCTCCTTCTGGTGACGCGAGTGGACTACGTACGCGCCGCGATATGCTCCTGACTGCAAATTAAATCGGTGCAGCGAGCCGTCCTCATATCCGACAACAACGTAGTGGCCGCACGCACTGGCTGCGACTGCTGTTGCTGCTGCGGTGGCGTAGCGAGAGACTCGCAACAACAGCGGAGCCTGCCCAACACACGCACAGTCCCACACACACACGCCCACAGAGTGGCTCAACTGCGAATGTTTCAGCGGCGGATATTCGTCCGTGAATGCATGTCCGCGCTTTGCGACGCAAAACTTTCGTGCGTAGACACCGGTATAATTACAGTAGGTTCAGGAAGCGCTCGTGGGTACGGCCGAGTCACATACACACTGGGATGATCCATCTGTACACAGACACGCGTATGTATACGCAAAGAGGCAGTAGTAGCTAAGACTGCCAAGTGAGTTTCCTAAGTGACGGATACAAATACACCGCCATACATTGCACACTCATGTATATAAATATACGTACGAATACGCACATCCAGAGGCGTATAGTAAGAAAATGGAGAATCTGTCCCGAACCTGCAGATGCCCACACATACAGACACACAAATGCTTAAACACATACAATACGGATGCTGAGACAGTCCTAGTCGTAGCAGATGCACGCCCCACGAGACACGTGGACATACAGTGAGAGCGGCGGAGGCCGCTGCAGGCTGACCAGGCGCCCCAGCTGCTGCAGCAGCCACACCGGCGCCGTCGCATCAGAGCGGGGCAGATGTCGCCGCGTCGGTGGTGCCGCGTAGCACCGCGACAGCGGCACAGAGAAGCTGTCCCAAAGACGCACTGCGACACCCCAGCCGCAGTGTTTGCCAGCGTGCAGTAGCTGACGAGGAGCAGCAGCAGTGCGAGGCGCGCGTGCGCGAGCGGCAGAAGCAGCAGACGAGCAGCAGTAGTGCTTGCAGTAGCGCCGCCAAGAGCAGCACGCGAAAAGCAGGTGGAGGTGAACTTACCAGCGTTCGGTCGTGGTAACTCCAGACGAAGGCTGCGTGGCAGTTCTGGTGTACAGACACCACGTTGGGCCAGTCGAAGTGACGCGAAGGTGCAACAGCAAAATCCACTACCGGCGGCAGTCGCTTGAACGGCAGACCCCACTCCTGCGCAGGTACGCGCATCAGCAAAAAAAGAAGCATCGGTTACTCGACGCCCTTGCTCTCCCTCGCTCGCTCAAAAAAAAAACACTTATATGGACATACGTACCTGGGGGTCTACCATATATGTATACATTTACGTATATACCTCCAGGTATACTACACACGTATACATCTCTGTCCAGCGCAAGAGGAGTTCTAGGCCGCCACCTCACTGCTGCAGAGAAGCCGCAAAACGACTTCCCATCCACACGAGGAATTCAGGAAGCAACTGGACAGCTGTGTGAAAATCCACACACGTTGCGCAGACACGCCATACATCTACTTGTCAGTGTCCACAGCTATACATACATATACACACACATATTCATACGTATATCTGTCTGGATATATCTGTGTATATCCCTATATCCACGTGGATATATAATCGCCTATATACAGACACACAGACACACAGACACACACACAGGTAATCTGTCTATCTACACGATAAACATATGTCGCCCAAATATATATGTATATGGACAGGAAGGCAACTGCTTATATACATATATATGTATGGACGCACATAGGTACATCTACCTATCTACACTATAAACGTGTACCGCTTCTATCCGTATAAAGATACACCAACACTCTCACACTCGTATACGTGTGCCTGCCCATACAGAGATATGAACTGATGGGTTGACACTTATACTTATAAGTACGTCTCAACGAGTCTACGTACGTATGTCTACATTACGTGGAGTCGGCTCTACGTACCGGCCTATACGCACGCACACGCAGGCCCTGCCAGCCTTCACCTTTCGACCAGTGGTTCACAAAACCGGTGACTTCTGCTACATGGGAAGTACGCTACACGTGCACTGTACATACACCTAAATGCCGGTGTACGTACACTTGTGTACATCAGAGAACTGACGAACGCACGCATGCAGACACGGAGACACACCCACCAGTTTACTCCTGATGAGGACATATCACATTTAAACCTGTTCCTATATCTACGCACATACACATGTACAGAGAATACATACATACGACGCACATACGTAGACACAAGAGAGAGTATATACATACATAGGTAGACGCACACACATACATACATACATATACATACACCAACATACAGCCGCACGTACATATACACCAGAGTGTGTATACCCACACATATAAATACACATACATGCATATACAGACGTAAAGATTACGTATATACATGCTCGAGCATGCACATATAGGTGTATGTGTGTGTACGTGTGTGTGTGTGTGGGTGCTGCTCCTGAGGGTGCCTTCCTTCAGTATTTTAACAACAGAAGTCTATCTGCTTATCGCTGCAGCGGCAATAATATCAGTCTCGCCCCGTGTCTATCATGTTTTGCTCTCTATCTTCCCCACTGTGCCTACTTCACCTACGTATACAACCACACCTTGGTATATCTGTGTCTCTCTATATATCCAATACATATATATATATATATATATATATTTGTATCTCAGTTTCCCTCCGTACATATGTACACGTGCGTAGGAGTATACACATATATATGTATGCCTTATTCGCCTACACATACATCCACATCTTTGTATATATATATCTCTCTATATATACAATATATATATGTATATTCTCACACCTAAATTTCCCTCCGTACATATACATATATATATGCGTGGGAGCGTATATACATATATATATACTGAGAAGCAGCACGCACATGCGCGTCTAAAGTGGAGCTCTATTGTTCCTGATAATTTGCTATATAGACAGATGGGCGACTTGCTGCTGACAAATATTTTTTCCGTCAGTCAACGGGGAGAAGGGTTCTCTTCCTGCTGCTTCTCTTCGAGGCTCCGCCTCTCCCAACTACATACACACACATATACATCTACAGATGTATACATACATATATATGTACATACATACGTGCCTCTAGGCTTGTATATATATATATGTATACATGCGTATCTATTGATATAAGAATATATACATACAAATATATTCAATATCTATATATATATATATGCGTACCTCTACGTGTACATACATATATATATGCGTATCTATTGGTATAGAAATATACATATATATATCTAACATATAAATATACATACGTTTCACATATATATATATATATGTATATACATCTGTCTCCCTCTCTTGTCAATTCCTATGCACGCTTACGTATCCATATGCAGTAAAAGACACGTATGTGTATTTCTACTATATATATACGTAGACACCTACAGATATACATATATGTAGTCTTTGAATACATATCCATATTTTCTACACATCTGTAAGCGCGGATACATGAACACATGTATGTATATATATGTGATAGAGAAAGACACTTAATTGTGCATTATGACTCCCTATCTATCTACCTATCCATCTATCTCTATCTCTCTACACATATATATATATATATATATATATATGAGTGTCGCAACTTGATTACGTAAGTAGAATGCGTACAGGCGCCTTTTTCCTCAAAAGTTTAGCAGAGAATTCGCAGTTTTGCTGCTGCTGAATAAACGAAGTCTTTCCAAGATGTCCGCGCCCTCGCAACGCGCTGCTCGTTAGGAGCTCCGTCCCCTCCCCGTCTGCAGAGCGGCAGCACATGCAAGACGCAGCAGTCACGCCACCGTAGTCAAAGTGACAGCAGTGGCACACAGACGCGCAGGACCACCAGCGTGTGCGCACCAGCAACAGCAGCAGCAAAACATTCCTGTCGACGGTCTTCAGCAGGAGGAGTCAAGTTCGCACGCGGAGAAACAGCACTAGCAGCACCAGCAGCACCCCTCACTCTTCCCGCCACCCACTGCAGCAGGCGCAGCAGCAGCGGTAGGGGGTGCAGCAGTCCATCTGGTATGTAGAAGACGAGAACCTTGTTGCTGCATCACGTCCCACCTGCAACAGCAGCAAGAACAGCAGCATGTTCCACCAGCAGCAGGCGCCTACTCTAACAGCAGCAGCAGCTTTCCGGCCATCACCTGCCGTTGCAGGAGCTTCCTCAGAGAACAGCAGCATTCCACCGTCTTTCCGTGTTGCCGTTTTGCCGCAACGGATTCTTAGACAACACCGCACCAGCAGTGGCTTCTTCACCTACTACTACTGCAACAGCAGCAGCAGCAGCCTCTTCAGAAACACTAGCCCTAGCTCGCGCCCTTCTCGCTGCAGCGGTCCCTCCCTTACACAACCCCTGCATAAGCAGCAGCCTTCGTGCAGCTGCACCAGGAACAGCAGCAACGTCGACAACAACGTCGATCCAGCGAGCTCCTCTGCTGCAGAAACGCAACAGCAGCCGTTCGGCCTACCGTAGAAGCGCATTCGATCGACATCCCCCACATGTCCGCGGCGAGCTTTCAGCTCTCGAGGCATTCCGTCTGCTTGGTCGAAGATCCATAAGACTAACGCATTATCTACTCCTGCATGCGCGCAGCATCACAGCTGTCCACAAAGATGCACTTCAGCAGAGCAGCAGACGCGGCAGCAGCAGCAGCACCAGCTGCGTATGCTGTCAGTCCACATACAAGGAAAGTTGCAGCACCAGCGGCACACACAGATGCTCGCCGACAAGCGAGAAAGGCAGCAATGACCACATGACTTTGCTCGTACCGGCTAACGCATCGAAGGGCAGCAACCCCGCATGCCTCGCCTCACCTCACCGGCAGCTGCAGTTGGCGGTCCTTCTGTTTCTTCTCTTTACAGCAATAAAAAATGCGCTTCTGAAGCCGAAGCGCTTCCTGCTACCAAGATATATCGAACGTGCATAAGGAACTCTCCTGCGTATGTGTGATGACGCGTACATACAGCTGCAGCTTAACTTACACACATACACACAGATATACCGACACATGTGTACGTATACGCAGACACAGATGCCTGTGTACTTACACAAATACGTACAGCTTTATAGTTACGTATCTGTCTCTACCGGAGACGCCTACACGTATACACGTGCCTCTTCCCCCTCACCTGCATATACATATATACACACCCGGGTCTATATACGTCCCTGTCGCTGTCAGCTACATCTCTCCGTACTTCGTCTCGCCTACCAGCGGACATGTATACACTCACCCCACACGTATAGAGACGTCCTCCCTACATCTATCACTCTTATCTATTTCTCTCTCTGTATTATCTCTTCCTCTATGCATGCATACATCCCTATATATAAATATATGTAGACGTTGTCTGCTGTACCTCTCCGTGCTTCCATGTTTTTCGGTCTCTGTCTCTGTGTCTACTGACGCGTGCACGTAAGATACGTCCCCTCGGCTTTTACCTGAGGAGAGGAGGAGAGGCTGGCCGGGGAAGAACTGCAGCGCGACTATCGGCCCGTCATGCGCTCGGGGTACGACGCCGTGGAAGGCGCCGGTGTCGAGATTCCACACTAGAAGGTCGCCGTTGTGCGCTCCAGTTACTAGCACTGCTGCTGCTGCTGCAATGGCAGTTGCTGCCTCTCTGCCTTCTGCTCTTCCTCCTGCTGCTGTCGTCTCTTCTCCTCCTCCTCCTTCTTCTCCGCCACCCTGGGCCTCCTGCGCGTCGACGTCTGCCGCTGCAGCAGCTGCGTCTCTGCGGAAGGCGAGGGCGCAGACGCGGCCCTGTGCCGCGCTGTGACTGAACTGCAGCAGCAGGTCGTCCTTCCGGATATCGACGATCGCCACGCGCCCGGTCGAAAACCCCACACCGACGACGTCTGGCTCTTCGCTTGCTGCCATGCATGTGACGCCTCCCCAGTAGCTCTCCTGGGACGGCCGCCCCGTCACCGAGAACGCAGGACGCGCGTCGACAGCAGGACAAGAACGACTGCCTGCAGCAGCAGTGGCAAAGGGAGCTGCTGCAGCAGCCGTGCCCGCAAGAGAGTCGGGAATAGAAAAAGAAGAAGGGAAAGCAGGAACTGCCCCGCTCGCTTTATCTTCTTCTTCTTCGTCTTCGCTTCCCTCTGCGCTGCTGCTGCCGCCGCTCCTGTCGACTGCCTGCTGACGAGCGACTGCGCCGGCACCTCCTGCGGTGTACAGACACCGCAACTCGTGCACGCACACGCCCGTGTGGAGGTTCACGATCAGCAGCACGCCGTTCTCGAAACCGAGCAACGCCTTCCTCAAGTACGTGTCCGGGTGCAGAGCAGCTGACAGCAGCAAGCCAGGATAGGCAGTCTGCCCTCCTTCCCACTCAGGCACTGCCGTTACCCTGGCAGCAGGAGGAGCCGCAACGGCAGTCCCTCGATCCCCAGCAGACGCGCCTCCAGCAGAACGGCCTACACTAGGAGTGCCAATAGCACCAGCAGCTGGAGTGTGTACAGCAGCCGTTTCTTTTAGAGACGCGACAGAATGTTGCTGTCGCTGCTGCTGCTGAAGAAGAGTCTGCTCGCGCCGCCGCAAAACTTGCGCAGGAGAAATTACACGCAGCAGCCTCCCCGTCTGCTTGTCCCAAACGCAGAGCTGCAGGGACGTGAAGGCAACCAACCACTTCCCCATGACAAACATGCCCCGCAGTTTCTCCTCCTCCTGCAGTTCCTCACAGGCCTCACACCAAGATTCTCTCTCTCTGTTTCTGCTGCTACCGGCGTTCCTGCTGCTGCTCCTGCTGCAGCTGCCCTTGCTGTCGCTACTGCTGTTGTCGCCGCTGCTAAAAGTGTCGTTGCAGCTGCTGCGCAGCGGCCTCCACCGGCAGGTGCAGCGTCTCGCAACGAATGGCAGGGAAGCTGTAGCAGCAGGCGGGAAAGAGAAGGAGAGGACCGACTCGAAGCGCCTGAGGGCAATGATGCGTCTCTTCTCCGCCACATAGACTGTAGCGCGGTCCGCCAGCAGCAGCCGTATGCGGTGCTGTAGCGGTGGACTGCTCGTGAAGACGACGCGCAGCTTCTCTCCTTCATACACCTGGAAGGACTTCCCGACGGAGCAGCAGATGAAGCACTTCCCCCCCAGATTCGACGAAGAAAATGGGACGCCCTCTGTGACCTTCCCCACATTACGCACCGCTTGAAACAGCACGCTGCTGTTTCTGCTGCGCCTCCCGCCAGTCACGTCGCAGCTGCTGCTGCTGCTGCGCTGCATGTGCCTCCTGCTGCTGCTGCTGTCGCTGCTGCCGCCGCTCCTGTTCTTCTCTTCCTCTCCAACATGTGAAGTGCTGCCATTGCAAAGGCTGTGCTTCTTCTCCATCCGTGCGGCCTCTGCACCGGCCTCGAGGCATCCCGACGCAGGCGCTGCAGCAGCAGCGGCAACGGCAGCCGCCACAGGCGCTGCCGCAGCCCCTGTCGCATCTCTTCGCAGACAACTGCGACTGCTCGTCTGCTTGTTTTCTTCAAGTGGTTGCTGCCTCACTTTCTTCGTCAGGCAGTCGCCTTGAGCGAGGACAGCTAGACCAGCACCCACAGAAGCACCGGTGGCAGCACCGTTCGAGCCGCCACCCGCGGCCGCGGCCGCAGGAAACGGCTGAGCATCTGCCGACGAATGCTGCCGCAGCGAGCAGTCACTGTTGGAGCAGCTGCTGCCCAGCCCGTTAAGTGTCGCTGTAGTGGCCTGCCGTCGCTTTTTTATCACCTGCTGCTGCTGCTGTGGCTGCAGCTGCAGCCGCTCAGCAACCAGCAGCACCTGCTTCTCCATCACTCACAGCCCGCGGCAGTAGACGCACTCTTACTACTGTGCTGCCTCTGTCTATCCTATTGCTGGAGTTGCGGTCCGGCAACTCCACGTGTTGCTGCTGCTACAGTTGCATGCGCCGCTGCTGATGCTTTCTACGTTGCTGCTGCTGTTGCCCCTGTTGCGGCGGTTTCTGCAGCTCCTGCTGCTACTGCTTCCGCTCCTGCTGCCGCTGACGCTGTGTCGAAGTCTGCGTCCCAGCTGCCTTCGCAGTGACGCCGCTGCTATCGCGTAGTGGCTGCATACGAAGTGCTTCCGATGCATGTACGCTGCTGTTGACACTGGTGCTGCTGTGGCGACTGACGCTGCTGCTGTGGCAGCTCCCGTCGGTGCCGATGTCACTGCTGCTGCCCCTCCTGCTGCCGCTGTTGCTTCTCGTCCTGCGGCTGCTGCTAATGCTGGTGCGCCGCTGACGCTGCCTCTGCGGCAGCTCCTGCTGTTGCCGCTGTCACCGCTGCTGCCCTTGCTGCTGCTGCTGTCGATTCTTGTGTTGCGGCAGCTGCTGTGGTGTAGCACTGGCGCTGCTGCCGTTGTTAGTCCTCCTGCTGCCACTGTTGCTAGTCGTGACATGTGTTGTGCACCCCACTATCACGAAGCCCACCCCCACGAGACGTTCCCGTCCACGCCGCTGCTGCTGCTGCTGCGAATGGCCGCTGCTGCTGGTGAGGACTGCTGTGGATGGCCGGTGCTGCTGGTAAGGCCTGCTGCTGCTGTTGCGGCGAACGTCAGCTGTCGCTGTGGCTCCCTTGCCCCTTGCGCCTTTGTACAGGACGCTGCTGCAGTGCTGCGGAGAGCTGCGGCGCGGGAGCACTTGTTAGTCGTGGCGTAGCCGTCTGAAGCTCATTGACTGCTGCCGCCGCGTATCAGAAGGCCACGTTTTTGTGTATCAGCAGAGTTTTCTCTAGCTTGCTGTTGCTGTTGTCGCTGCTGCTCGTGTCGCTGCTTGCTGTCTCGATTGCCTGGGCGCATGCGGTTGCTTTGTACACGAGCTTCTGCGGAGGCCGTGCATAGCGGCGTCAGCACAGCAGCATCAAAGAGAACCGAGGGAGAAATCAACAGGGAAAGAGTCGTTGTTTCCCCTGCTGCAAGATCTCGTGATCCCAGAAAATTCGGGCTGTGGTCGCTGTTGCTGCTGCGGCTGTGCTGCTGCTGCTGCTGCCCTGAGCATGTGGCTGCCGCTGCAATCGCTGCCGCTGCGCCTGCGCTGCTCCTGCAGCCGGTGTTGCATGTACTCTGCGGTCGATCTGTGCTCACTCGCTCCGCCCCGGCGGCGCCGTGTGAAGGACTTTTGCCGCTCTGGCAGCAGCAGCAAAAACACGAAGTGATGGGAGGAAGCGCAGCTACGGAAACAAAAAAGGAAAACAGAGTACCGTCTCAACCGCAGCACATGCGCAAGCCTGAGGCGACAACATGCCTTGTGGGGCAACCGCTGCAGAGCCGGCTACTCCTGAAGCTGCTGCGCGGCACAGCTGCTGCTGCTGACGCAGCCCCTGCTGCAGTCGGTGGCCTGCGGCCGCCGCTTCCCCGTGACGCGGTGGCTAAGGCGGAAGCTACTGCATCTCTCCCGCTGCTGTATAGACAGCAGCTGCTACGGCAGTTGCGCTGCCGTGCCACCTGCACTGCTCGTGCTACTTTTGCTGCTGGTGCTGGACAACGGCGGTGCGCCGTGTGGCTCGCCGTTTGTAACGACCGCATGCGGCTTCATTTACACTCCTTTCTCCCATGTCTATTGCTGCTAGCTGCTGCTGGCTGCAGCTGGCTGCTGCTGCGTAGGCTTGTTGTGGCCGTTAAGGAGAGTAGCGGTAGTAGTCGTACATGGGAGCAGCCGATGAAGCGACACCGCTGCTGCTGCTGCTGGAGCAGGAAAAAGGGCTGTTTGTAGGCGGGGAACAATCCAGACAGCTTTGCCGAGTGTGTACACGCATCCCCGTCGTGCAACTCCCCCCGCGGTTGCCGCGGGGGTTCCCTCTCCGTCGTCTTTCCGCTGCTGCTGCTGCTGCCGCTGCTCTTTGCCTCCTTCCGTCGCTCTGCCGCCTAGCAGCTGCTACTGCGGTGTCTGCTCGCTCTGCAGCTGTCGGCCAAGCTAGCTGCTGCTGTTAGGCTCGGAACGGGGGAAGGTACTGCTGCTGCGCAGCCTTAATGCCTCAGCCTTAGTGCCCGTTAGACGACGGACGAAGAAGACCCGCGGGGAGGTGCTGCTGCTGAGCAGCCTCAGTGTCCGTTTGACGACGAAGAAGACCCGCGTCTCTGCTACTTATCTCCCCATGAACATCTACCATCTCGCAGTTCTTTACCCTGTTTCTCGGTGTCCTTGAAGAAGACGCATCCTTGGCCGATAGGTTCCTCTCCTCATTACCAGCCTGTTTTTCTGCTGCTCTATCTTCGCGTCTACCATTCCGCGATGCGGAGGCGGGAGAAGAGCAAGGGCGGTCTAAGGAGAGAGAGCCTGCTGCGGCTGCTACGAGCTGCCGCTTGACTTCTGCGTGCGTCACCCGCTTGTTCCTGCGGCTACGCTGTCGCCTCTTCTGCCGCCAGTGCTGCTGTGGGTGCTGCTGCTGTTCGCTGCCAGTGCTGCTGCGCTGCAGCATTAGTTCATCCCCCCTCCTGCGGCGTTGTCCAGTCCTCCTGCGGCTAGTCCTTGCGTTGCTGCCGCTGCTGCTGCAACTTCTGTGGCAGACAGCCTGTGCCACATAGCCTGTTCTCGCCCCTCCCCACTTGCTGTTGCTGGCGCTGATCTCCCACCATCTGCTGGTGCTGCTCTCGTACCTTGTGCTGCTGCTGCTGCTGACGCTCGCGGTGTTGCTGCTTTCGATGCTGTTGCTGCTGCTCTTGAAGCTGCTGTTGCTGCTGCTCCCGAAGCTGCTGCTGCTGCTCTTGTAGCTGCTGCTGGTGCTGCAGCCGTTGTAACCGCTGGAGGTGCTGCTGCTGCCGCTGCCGGTCTACCTGCTGGCGCTGCTCTTGTAGCTACTGGCGATGCTCTTGCCTCGCCGCCCCTGCAGCCGCTGATACCATTGCAACCGCTGTTGCGGCTGCTGACACTGCTGTGCTGCAGCACGTATTTGCTTCCTACAAGTCGACGGTGAGCTATTTTTTCGTCCCACCGTCTTCGCCTGCCGCTGCCGCTGCTTCTTCTGCTACCTTGCCCACTTTAGCTGCTGCTCTCCTTTTCCAGGAACAGCAGCAGACGCAGACAACGAAAGGGGAGAGGAAAATAAGGAGGGCTACAGGGGCTCCTGGGGGAAAGCAGGACGGCGCAGCGGCGGGACGACGCAGCAAGAGGACGGCGCAGCGGCGGGACGAAACAAGAGGACGGCGCAGCAGCAGGACCTCGCAGCAGCACGACGGCGCAGCGACAGGACGGCGCCGCGGCACGGCGGCGTAGCAGCGGCGACAGGAGCGGCAGGGGGTACAGCCACAGCAGCGGCCGCAGGCGACGACGACAGCGTGGGGCAGCAGAGGCCAGCAGCACGACTCGAGAGCGCACAGCGCAGGAGTTACAGCAGCGAAAGAGGCAGCAGCAGCAGCAGGCGGCATGGGTGAGCAACAGCGGAGGTACATTCGGGAGCAGCAGCAGCAGGAGTAGCACGTACCTGCTAAGTTACAGAACGCGCTGGAGCCAGAGGGGTCGTGACCGCCGTTTCGCAGCTGCAGCGGCAGCACTTGCTTTAAACAGCAGAGCAGGAAGCCCTGCAGCAGCAGGAGAGTCAGAAATTGTAGAGGGAGATGTGCAGCTGCAGCCGCCGCAGAACGTTACGCGTAGTGCTGCTGCAGGAGTCTGTCCCTGGACCAGTGCGATGAGTAGCTACCGCAGGAAGCAGCAGCAGCGGGGAACGAAAAGCCGCACAACAGCAGCGGGACAAGGAGACGCGAAGCCAAAGCTGCAGCCTCCAGCAGCAACAGCAGCAGCCTGTCTCCTTTACTGTATCCCTGTATGTATATATGCGTAGTAACAGACGGATATACGGCTGTGTCTCGGCAGTTTGTTATACTGCTGAAGAGGAGTCTTTGACTATCAGAGTCACTGCTCTTGCCGTATCTGTGCCCCGCTGCTCCTGGATGAAGAGGCCTTGCGCATTGTCTTTCACTTGTCAAACGTGGGGAGGCGTATATCCTCTCTGCGTGAATTACGTATGTACGTACTTCGCCTCTTCTAGGCATACATGCTGACCCTGCTGGGGTCGCCGTCGTCAAAGGAAAAGCAACACTGCTGCTCACGAGGAGAGACGGTGCTGCTGCAGCATCGGAGTCACTGCCCCTGCGCAGCAGTGCTTCTTTGGCCGGCAACACCGCGTGCGCCTGCAGCAGAAAAGGCTGTGCTGCTGCAGGAGCGCCCTGTTTCTGCGGGCGTCGCTGCGACGCAGAATCGTCGTACTTGCGCTGCAGCTGGTAACAGATCTGAGGGGGCTGCTGCTGCTGTTGCTGCTGCAGTGACCGGCTGCTGTTGTCAAGCAGTGTTGCTGCTGGGCTCCAGAAGCCCTGACGCTGCTGCTGCCGGCTACTTGGATGCCTTTCTTGTGGTAGACGCATGCGCCTGACAGAAGCAGCAACAGTGTACCTGTGGCGTGTTGCCGCAGCAGAAGCAGCCGCTGGCTGACCCCATACGGAGAGATGCCGGCGCAGCGCCGGCTGCAGTTTCTCTAGCAGCAGCAGCAGTCACACCGCTACGAGGAAAAGCACCAGGACCACCAGCAGGAGCAGCAGCAGTCGCTCCCGCAGCAGCAGAAGCAGCATCAGTTGCGGCAGCTAGCGCAGAAGCAGCGTCAGCAGCAGCCCTGCGGCTTACCCCTATACCACAGATACTCTTCTGCACAAGGACAGCATTTTAACGTCGTCGCCGTTGAGTTTCTGAAGCCGTCTGCCAGCAGCTATCGGTATGTATAGATACCAGGCAGGCATGCTGAGAAACAGGCTGTTTATAGTTGAGTCTCTTCTTGCTGGTACACAAAGGCTCCGCTTCCTTAACCTGCTGCCGCTGCTGCTGCTGCCGCTCCTGCTGCGTCGGCTTCCTTTCACCTGCTGCTGCTGCATCTGTCCTCTGCGGGTGCTTCACTTTGATGCGTTCTGGTTTCCTCCCGGGTCCCCTGCTGCTTCGTGCGAGCAGCAGACCCGTGACTGCTCTTGCCGCTGCGGCTCTCCCCGATTCTTGCTGCCCTGCTGGCGCTGCTCCTGGTGACCACTTCCGCAGCTGCACCTCTTTGCGCCACGTTGTGCGCCTCCCTGTCTCTGTCCATCCACAAAGTACAAGTATCTATCTATCTTTATCCTCCTATCTCCTATCTATTTCTCTACCAAGCATATCTCTCTATCTGCTCGAATATTTGTCTATCTACGAGCCACACCTGTCCATCTATATACCTCAAGTGTTACGCATCTGTAGGTAGCTGCTCGCAAGAACTCTCTGTATCGTATATGTCAGCCCCAAGGACGGATCTGCTGCGTAAACCTACGTACGTGCATGCGCACGGGGAGGCGGTCGACTTGTTTATCTCTCCTATAGGAATATATTTTTCTCCTGTCTGCGTTCTACTATTGGGTGCGGCCGGCGCGGCGCATGCAGAGGAGCCGCTCGCTTTGCTGCAGGCTGCTGCACCTTGCCGCCTATCAGCGCGCCACTGCAGCAGCAGCAACTTGTGCGTCCTCGCTGCTGCTGGGGCTACCTCTGAGCTGCTGTCGCGCACAGCAGCCCTGTGCGCACGCGTGCGGCCCCGCCGCAGCGGCAAAGACTGACGGGGCGGCGCAGCTCCCCAGGATGCATGCGTTTCCACTGCAGCTGCGCAGCAGCGGCTGCAGCGCGAGGTGCTGCTACAGTTCCACTTTAGAAGGAAAGAAGATGAGACTTGACGCGACATCTGCTGGTCTGTCCCGCCTGGGAGAGAAAGGGTCTCTTCAGCCAGTTCTGTGCGTCGGGGGTGCATGTGTAAATACACTGCATGCATGCGTCCCCCATCGGATAGGAAGCCCCAAGTGCCGCGCAGCGACCCCCCGCCGCAGCGTGTCTGCTGCTACCTGCGTGGCGCAGCGGTAGCAGTGGCAGGCATCGTCGTTTGCCGCTGGCGAAGCATCGAAACGGTGCTGTGGAGCTGCTGCTATGGGTGCTGCAGGAGTCCTCGTGCTGTTCAACAACCTCGACGGTTTCCTTCCCTTTTTCGTCCACCTCTTCTTCTCCTGCCGCTTCTTCTCGTTCTTCACATTGCCCTCTCCGTCGTCTGTCTCTTGTTAAACCTGCTGACCAGGCCCTGCTGCTGCTGCGACTGCTGCTGTTGTGCTGGGTGAAGCCAGAGCGGCTGCCGTTGCAACAGCGTGTCTGAAACGTTAGCTCGTCATCATACGTACGAGGCGGGTGTATGCATGCGGTGCCTCTCTAGTGCTGCGTGCTGCTGCTGCTGGGTCTGGTTGCTTTCGTTGCCAAGGGTCGTTGCTGCTGCTACCGGCCCCGGCCGTTGGTACGGCTCCTGGCTGCTGCTACCGATCCCGGCTGCTGCTAGCGATCCCGGTTGCTGCTACCGATCCTGTCTGCTGCTATAATTTATGGGTGTCGCCGGATGCGTTTGCCGCTCGTGCCGCGGTTGCTGCTTGCCTCCGCCACTGCCGCTGCTGGTGAGGAGAGGTCCTCGACTTCGCTGCTGCAGCTGTTCCTCGAGCAGACGGGCTGCGCCGCTCCACCAGCTGCAGGAGTCTCTGTCCGCCAGTGCCGCTGCTGCTGCTCTTTCTCAGCGCCACTGCCTCGTTGCTCCTCCCCCTGCGGTGGACCGTTGCTGCTGTTGCCGCGAGTCCGTCCTGTAGCGTTTGTCCGCTGCTGTTCCTGCTGCTGCATGCGTTGGCCGACGCTGCTCGGCCCGGGGGCTGCTGCTGCTGCTGTGGCCCACCCTGCTTGTACTTGCCGCGCGCCGCTGGGGCTCCTGCTGCTGCTGTGGCTGTCGCGGCCGCCGCGACTGCTGCTATGGCTCTTGCTGCTGCTGCGACTGGTGTTGTGGCTGTTGGTGCTGCTGCGCTCTTGCTGCTGCTGCTGTGGCGATTGCTGCTGCCGCTGTTTCTTCTCCTTCTCCTTCTTCTTCTTCGCCTTTTTCCAACAGCAAAATGGGTTGTTGTAAGTCGAAGACCCGAAGAACCTCTAGAGGCTCTCACGCGCTGTACACGCAGCATCCGCACATCATGTTCGTAGGACTGCCAGGTGTGGGGAAGACAACCCTTGTTTACCGCACGCTCCTTCCAGGTAATCCACAGAAACAATACGGGTGCGCAGGTTCTCTTCCTTCTTGCTTTTCTGTCTTCATTTTCTTCCTACGTCTCTTCTCTCTCGCCATGCGGCCCTCTCCGTCTCGCTATGTGGACCTGCCAGTGGAGGTGTGTAGGGTCCCTGGAGGGCGGCGAATCTGCCCACGAGCACACGCGTGTCTACTTTTCTCTCCCTCGCTATATGGAGCTGCCAGTGGACGTGTACAGAGGGCAACGGGTCTGCTCAAGGGCACATGCATGTCTACTTTTCTCTCCCTCTTCCGTCTGTATGTTATGTACAGATTCACTTACATTTGTCTCCCTCTTTAGACATGGGGTAACACAAGTATATACATGTGTGTGTAAACATATATATATATATGTATATAGATGTATATATAGATCTTTGTATATGTATATATGTATGCATATTTACATAGGGCAAGAGTTACGTGTTGATATGCGTACGCAGTCACCGTGAATATATTCTTCTGTGGGAGTTAACTCATAAATTTATGTATGAACAAGAAGAAAATGCGTGAATTTTTAGAGGTGTATATTTATGTATGTAGAGATACGGAGGTATGCGGTGTATGAGGTTGCTGACTACTTGGCCGTGAATGTGGACACATATACGCTCATATGTGTATGTATTGATACGTATATATTTGTGTAGCCAGTTGGGCTGCATATGTGTATACACGTATAACTATTTATCTACTCGTAAGTGTATATACGTATGTGTGTGTCAATACGCGCATGTGTGTATGCGTACCCGTTCAACGTCTGCGCAGAGTTGCACTTCTGCAGCTCTCTGTGCTGCGTAGAGAGGAGCGCGCCCCCCCGTCGTGCGCCAGTCGAGTGTACGTACACCCAAACAGACACACGCAGAGAGGGGGAAAAGGGAGACAGCCAAGTACATGTGAATTCCCAGGAGATAGACATACGTGTATCTCTCCGTGTGTAGGTCTATCTGTATACACATTCACCTACTATATATATATATATGCCTCTTTATACATTTATATGTAAGTGTATAGTGTCCCGTATAAGTATAGGAGTATATCCTGTACATACCCGTGTCTACGCATATACTAGCCTCGATAAATCCCTGTGTCAACAGGGACATACTCCTACCGTACGCACATGAGTATGGCTGTATCGCCTACTTATCCGTACATATATTCATATGTCTCTGTACGTACATCTGTAAGTTGTATGTCGCTGGGAGATCAATTTATAAGTACAGCGCCACTATCTAACACGTACTTTATCAGTCAAACGACGCGACGACGGACTTTCGTGTACGAGGCCTAGGGCGCTGTACACGCTTGTTTGCCAGTGTGCCTGTCTGTATGTATCGGTCTCATTCGCCCGTCCCTATCTTGCAATATATAGTTATCTCTATTCATATCTTCCTACCGGCGTGTTTGTCCCTCTATTTATGACTGCCCACCTACACTTTTGTCTGCGTCTCTCTGTCTGTCCTGTGTATACAACTATACCTCTGTACACATACATATATATATGTGTCTACGTCTGTTTGCCTGGGTGCTAGTGAATACGTGTCAATCTCCGTATATTGACCCGTTTGCGCACAAACACGTATATATGTGTGCCTATCTGCATCTATAAACCTCTGTATGTGCGTGTGGAGAAACGCCTATATTTCTTGTGAACTCCTGGAGCTGCACTCTACAGATGAATCAATACTCGTACGACTACTATTACTACTACTACTAGTACTACCGCCACTGCTACTACTGTTACGACTACTCCTACGACAACTGCCACCACCACTACTACTATTACTACTACTACTACCACCGCTACCACTACTACTATTACTACTACTACTACTACGTGAGGACAGCGTTATGGAGGTTACTAAAGGAAAACTGACTTTCTGCGGGTGCTGTCCTGCGAAGCTTGCGAGCCGTTTCTTTTTGCTGGTGCGACACTGTTGCTGCGGCTCGCTCTTCCCCTGCTGCCCACGCGCACGTACAGCGCGTACACCTATGTGTTCTGCGTGTAGCGGTTTCTCTCTACACGCATGAATCGAACCAGGACCTTCCAAAGTTACACCTGTTTATACGAATTAATGTAAGTTTGAACGAACAAACCCACATAAACGTTTGTGCAACACCTGTGCAAGTGCACGTGCACCAGAGAGGAGACGTTGCTGCTTCAGAGAACCTGCGAGGGACGTAACTCTTTGCTGCTGTTGCTGCTGCCTGCTATGCTGCTACACAGGGTGGAGAGAAGAAAGTTTTACCATGGAACCTACCGCAGCGTTCCACCACGAGTTCTGCGTTCGGGGGGGGATGACGCTGAGTCTTTGGGACTTGTCTGGAAACGAAGCAGTGAGTCGTGCCGGCAAAGCTGCTGCGCGCTGTCGTTCTTCCGGGTGTACGTACACTGCACGTGTCGGGCACTGCCCAGCGTACGTACACTGCAGGCTGCGGACAGGGTTTCTCATGGGCGCGAAGGACGTCCCCGCCGTGCGCGCGGCGCCTCCCAAATGCGTCGTCGCCTGCTGCTGACTCTTCTGTCTGTGCACGTGTGTGCGGTGTATGTACACCCCAGCTCTACGTGTGTAGTCGCTAAGACGCGTGGTCTTTCCGTCTCTGTCTTCTCTGCGTAGGCGGTGCACTTCCCTCGGCCCGAGACGTGCGCACAACTATCCGTACCAGCTGTCTGAATTTGCCTACACATGCAGACTCGATGTATACGTCTCTGCGGCATATTTTCGGGACCCACGTAGAGACGTCTTCGATAGATATGAAATGAAAAAGGCTGATACTCGTCTGAAGGGGAGTCACTCATCTGTATTCACAGCTACGTACACGTCTGCTGGGGAAATTCACATATATATATATTTCTATACACGTAGAGACGCGGACGAAAAGAGGGTGGTAGTCGTCTGTGAAGGAGTCACGCATCTACGTAGACAAGAAGGTACACATCTGCTTGGGGATTTTATATATGTCTCTGTCGAAAGGAAAACTCCGACGAAGACACTCGGCCGCCGCTGCTCTGCTGTCTCACAAGCCGTCCGCAGTACATTTTTCTTCCGCGCATGTGTGCCGTGCGTAAGTGCTGCAGGGCTTGATGAGAAGATATATGTGCAGGAGTAGCGGACGCTTTCTCTGGTATCTCCTCTGTGTCCGCGACTCTTTTAGCTTTCTCTCTGGCTATCCACACGCACGTGTGTGTACCAGCAACCGCCATGTAAACGAGTGATTCTTCTGTGCCCTTTCACGTGTCCACGCAAAAGGACACACATAGGTTGTGTATCTGCGCTTCTTCAAACACGTCGGCGACTACGTAAATATGTGTAGACGCGTGGACGACGCGCTCACCTGTATACATACGTATCCGTTTCTGTGAAGCTGTCTACGCCTATACAAACACATTGCTGTGGGCGGCAAGTGTTAGTTCTATTTCCATTCGTATAACAACGTCGAGTACTTCGCACGTACGTAGGTACACATGCACACACGGGCTCTCTATAGATGTCTGTATACAGATATATATGTATGCTATGCGTGTACATATATACATATATGTGTGTGTACAAGTCCCTGTATGTTGCAGACGGGCACGCACACAGATGTGTACCGACGTATACATATATATGAGGGGCCCGTGTGTACGTGGCAGGCGTTCACGCGTAAGTACAGAAGAGGTGGAAAGTACGCGCGTTTTTTCTGCACGCCTGCCGATACATATGTTGGGAGAGTTCTCCGCAGCGGTGCAACAGGGCGTGCGAACACGTGTATGCCCATGAGTTAGAAGGGAATTTCTTCAGGCCGCGCGCCTTGTACAACAGACGCGCACTTGGGTAGCTGAGAAGATTTTTCTGTCTGTCTGAGGGCTCAGCAAGCGCAGACCGCATGCAGCTGGCGCCTGCGGCATGTACTTGATCTTGGCGTACATACTCAATAAGACAAGACTGCAAAAGACGTTTCTATACACAAGCACACGCCCGTGGTCACTGACTTGCAGCAGAGATTGTTTGACGGCGTCACATGTTGGATGTCTCTCTTTATATATATATATATATATGTATGTATACGTGAGTGCGTGGACTCTCTGCGCTGTGTGGGGTTCCCCGGTCAATTGTACGTACACACGTGTGCGTATATCTTCAAACACGTATGCTTCTGGCCTGTACTCTTTTTTTTTCCTCTGTCTATCTGCCTGTGTCACTCCGTCTCTATATACATGCATGCGGACGCGTAGACATCTGCGTCTACGTATTTCTGCCTCCGTAGGTATCTATGGGTATCTGTATAGATATCGATATCCAGGTACGCTATTATAGGCGTGTATTCAGAGACGGAGATTACATTTTTAGTCCGTGCGACCGCCTTGCCCCATATACTGGTATATGACCCATGCCGTGTTGCCTGCGAAGTACGACAATATTAACGTACCTCTTCTTCTCCCCGGCCCTGTGGAGACGCACGCAGCTGCGGCGACCGTGTGACGCAAAGCCTGGCTATAGGACATATCGGCAGCAAAAGCGTTTGTTGCTTGCCTCCCGCGTCTCACGTGTTCCTCTCTCTATATATATCTCTTTCTGAATGTGTGCCGACGTCTTTCGTAGTAATAGCTCGAAATATATATATATATATATTAATATGTGTATATATAATTATATGCATATGCGCATGGCTATATGTATGTATATATGTGTATCGGTGTATACAGGTACATAAACTTGCATGATACAGCCTGGAGTTTTTCGCCGCACACATAAGTCTGAGTATATGCAGATGCACATATATATATATATACATATATATAAATATATGTACCTGCATGTTACAGGCTCAGGCGTTCTTTGCCATATATATATATATTGTTTGCAGCAACTATCCGTATGTATTCGTGTTCATGTGTGGACGTCGTCGCTACACAGATGCGCACAGATACGTGCGCGTGCACACGCCTATACGTGCACAAGTTTCCATGGGTACAATTGTAGCTGTGTGTACAGACTGCCCGCACGACTGCGTACGTGGTTCTCCTCTACAGCCAGACAGGCGTGCGTGGATATATCCCTGCGTGTCTACAGCCATACATATACGTATATGTGTACATACATATTTCTGTACGGATATGTGTACATACATATATCTGTATCTCTCTCTCTCTATATATACATATATCCTTGTATACATAATGTTGGGATAAGTTTTAATATATATGTACATGCGTATATCTATCTATCTATCCATCCATATATGTATATATATATATACGTATGGATGCGTATATGCATGATGCTGGTATGGGCGTTTATATGTATATGCATACATATGTATGTCTGTCACTTTCTCTCTCTCGCTCTCTGTCTGTAGGTGTATATACGTGACGCCGGTATAAGTGTCCCAGCCTTTTTTCTCTTCCCCCTTTGGGTGGCACGTGCATTTGCATGCATCTTGAATATCGGTCATTGTCCTATTGTGACACTAAGCAGCATACATATATATATGTATATATATATGTATATATATATGTATATAGGATATGCGTAGTGGCTCCCCAATCGACGACCCCTGTGACTCTTTCTTCTCTTCTGTGTGTATGTGTGTGTGCCTCTCTTGCGTCCTTCGTGGGCGTGTCTGACTGCATGCATGCAGCTCCAGCGGTCTTGGGTGAGTTTGTATCGGTATGTAAAAATGTGGGCAGCAGTGTACGTGGTAAATCTGGTGGAATCCGACCCAGAACGGATAGCGCGGAGCCGCACCGACATTCGGAAGCTCCTCGCTGAAGACTGCCTGAGCGACTCTGCAATAGTGATCGTCATGAACCGGTTCGGCTTGGCCGTCGAGGCTCTGCCTGTTTCCCCTGCGGAAATGGCGTCTCGTCTCGGCCTCACAGACGCCGCGGAGCAGGGAGAGGCTGGTGCAGGCAACGAGACGCTAGCTGCTGCCGCTGCAGCAGCAGAGCCAGCAGTAGTCGGGGGTGGGGTCGTCGCTGAGGTGGCGCAGTCAGGCGTTGTCTCCGACCGCGTCAGGTGGTACGTCGTAGATGCCAAGGACGCGGAGGCAGACCCGCAGTGGAGGGCAGCAATGCAGTTCATGTTCTCTCACTTCCTCAAAATGCTCGGTCGTCACGTAGCTGCTGCGCGAGCCCAAGCCGGCCGAGCTGGCGCATCACCCGCACGCCGTCCACCCGCGACTGGGAAGTAACTGCTGCTCTGCGGCGCGCGGCGAGAGGAAACTGCCGCGAGAAAGAGGGTCACCCGCAGCAGCAGCAGCGGCAGCGTCATCTGCAAGAGCCTGCAGGCCAGCTGCAGCAGACGAAGCGATGCAGCAGTGCCAGCCGCATTAGCGCCATCCTGCAGGCCGGCTGTCGCAGGTGCAGCAGTAGCAGCCGCATCAGCAGCAGCATGCAGCAACAGGTGCAGCAGGGGCAGCCGCGTGAGCATCAGCGTGTAGAATCTGCAGCAGATGCAGCTACGGCAACAGCACCGACCTCCAGCCGCAGCAGCTGCGGCCTACAGGCCAGCACGTGCAGTAGCATCACCGGATAAGCAGAAGTCGCGGCGCAGGAGAGCACCGCGGCCGCAGCGACACCGGTGAAGCAGCACCAGCAAGGCAGAAGTACCAGCAGCCGCGCATGTAGGGCAGCGCTGGCAGCGTTTCGGACCCCTCTTGTTTGAGGAAGATATACAAAGAAGCGTCGTGGTATTTGAACGCGAACACAATACAGGTATGCCCTTGCGCCGTGAACGTATACACGCGTTTATCTACATACGTCCCAGCGACGCGGGGAGGTAGCGACGCAAATGTAAAGGGCACCGAAGATCCCTCGCCTGAGCCTCTAGAACAGTGAGTGATGCCACGGACATTAATAGATGTGGTAGCCGCGCCTCTCTCTCTGCGCGTGTAGGTCTACGCGTGACCATACGTGCACACCAGAAATCTAGGCAAATGCACGGACGCGCGTATCTTCTACTTTTCTCCCTCTTTCTATGTGCATTGGCATATGTATATCTCTAACACTCTCGGCCCCTCAGTACGTAGACACGGGTAGGCACATGTGTGCATATTTGATTCTTTCTTTCGCTCCCATATTTCTGCAGTATCTGTGTCGGTGTGTACTACCGGCGGCGTCCACATATTTTTTGCGACGCCTGCGGAGAAGTGTGGTCAACGCAAACTCGTTCCCAACTGCGGGACCTCTGCAGCAGACTGATGTGTCCGTGCGCTGCGTCACTAAGCGCACCGTTGAAAAGTGAGATACTGCGCCTCAGCGCAGCTAAAACAAGAATGCAGTTCGCGGAAACCAGATATTAAACTTGGGCACATCGGGATGAGGAGGAGTCTTCTTGTACGTATGCACTTCAGCAGTGTGTGCAACTTCTACTGGGTAGTGGCGCACCAGCAGCAGACAGTAATCTACCAATGAATCTGCGGATATAGGGCCAGCTGCGCGATGTAGAGCACATATGCGTAGAGAAACGAACACCCAAATAGACACGATGTAGATATATCTCTACGGTTTTATATACAGAGACATCCATATATATATGTATATATATATACATATGTGAAAAAAGGGAGAGTACCCACGCGTTTCATGCAAGGCTGAAGAAGGATGCGGAGGCAGTTTGAGCACTCAGGTGGTGGGCTCGCTGCTTTGCACGTGGGCTAGAAATCACAGGCTCTTTTGAGCGATTTCCTGAGCAGTGCGCTTTTATCCGTCAGCCACGAATTATACGGAGGTGTGTACCCTGCACGTGCGTCCGTACGGATGTGTCGCCCCAGTCGTACGTGCGCTGGGCCTCTACACAAGAGAGGAAATAGTTCTGTTGGGGAACATGTCGGAACTAGTCGACAGTGGAATGTGGCTCCGCCGACAATCTTTAGAAGAAATGTTGAAACTACATTAATTCTGCGTCAGCGGCACCTTCCGTCCTCGCTCCTCCCCAGCCAGCAACGCAGGTGATAAGCTGTGTGTAGGGAGGCATGTATATTTGCTCGCAGTTGCGTGCCTGCGTAAGTCCACACGGATCCCTCTTGGAACTACAGACTTCCTTTTTTTCTGAAATTTGGCCAAGAGGTCCCGAATCCCACGTAGGCTACCCACGTGTGATCCTGTGAAGGTGCTCAACTGTTCCTACGATTAGCTGATGAGCACAGCAGCAGCGACAGCGATGTCGCAGTTGCGCTTCTGCGTGACCTAGTTCGTGCGTACGGACGAATCCTGCGCTACACTATCCCTCGCGGGTAATGCGTATACTATCGCTGCTGTCAAGAGAAGCTGCATTTGACGACCGCTCCACGGCATATCACTTCCGCTTTGATGGGGTTGTGGGCATCCTATGCGTTAGTAGTCGCATTTTTCAATATACTGGTATGTACCCTGGGGGACGTTTTCGAATAGTCCTCCGGTCATCTATTGTTGGGGCCCTGTTTGCTGGTTTCTCACATACTTCTGGTACTGTGTGTCAGCAGCAACCTCCTTTCGCGGTGATATGTATCGCTCGTTGTGACGCACTGCAACTTTGTAGTTGGTTACACATATAGTTTTACGTGTAGAACTGAAGTGTCTGTCATATTGGTTTTACGTGTAGAAATAAAGTGTCTGTCGACGCGCACCGGTATCGCCCGTACATTGTTCTATCCTAAGCGACTCTAGGTGGTGTCCTGCGTTCTCGGATGAAGCGCTACGAAGAAATGGAGTGCAGCCAGCTTACCCAGCGCAAGTAGTGACCACTTTCTCTTCTTTAGCCGGCTGGATTGAAAAGGAGCAGCACAGGCTCCCGCAGCCTCAGGGATGAGGCTGCAGCCGCAGCTGTCCGTTGGACTAGAGCAGTAGTTTGATAGGGGACCCGAGCAGCAGCCAGAAGCTGCAGTAGCAGCAGAAGGCAGGAGAAGTAGGAGCAGTACGAGAAGTAGCAGAGAAGATAGCTGCAGTGGTAGCACGGGCAGAAGGGGCAACGGCCAAACAGCAGCCGCGGTGTGCGGATTGTGCGTTGAGGGTAACGTCGCCGCGTATCTATCAGCTGGCAACAACATACGTGTTCGCTTTCCCGAAAAATAAGCAAAGTTTTCCACATCTGCTGCCGGTGACAATGTACCTTGCATGGTTGTGAGCTACTCAGAGCAACAAATGCTGGTCGACGATCGCCTCTTTTAACGCTGTTCCGTAACATATACACCCCACAACTCTGGTGTGCACGCAACAGCCCCCACGACGCGACGATTCCGCCGGGCAGATGCGCGCACCCATCTCTTCTGCTGGCGTGTGGCTCTGCAAGCCTCGCGGGCCCAGCAGCACTACATAGCGCAAGGAAAAATTAGTAGAACTTATTCGCTGGGTGCTCTGTGGACCTTTTGCCTCTTCCCGTAATCAAAAGTAACGTTAAGACACCTCCACTTTGCCACCTTCGTCCACGTTCTCCCGCTGCTGCTGCCGCTGCAGAGTGTCGCTCGGACGATCTCTGCAACCCGTACGAGAAGTTGCCGTCCTGCCAGCAATAAGCCATGGCAAACGGGGCGAGACCTCCGCTGCGGCGCAGGTAGAAACTCCCTCCTGTGTCCCTCCGGGTGCGTTCAGGCCTTAGTTGACGTCCTTACCTGTTCGTGTATCTACGCGCGTACAGTCACCCCCAGCTCTTCCCGCCTTCACTGTACACTCGTGAGTCCTTCCTTCTTCACTCGCAACTTCCTGTTGTCATCTTTCCTGCGGCCGCGTCAAGAAAGCTTGTTCAGAGGGGCTGCTGCGGCTTCCGTACCGCTGGCGCCGCTGTACTGCCACTACAGCTGCTGAAAAAGGTTGTTCGTCTGCCGTTTGCTGCAGAAGCTGCTGCACTCCACATGCTCGGTCGTGCAGCTGGAATGAACCGTCTCTATGTTGCCCTTTCCCTGGAGATCTCTCCGTTCCACCTCCCCAGTACGTGGGGAGGGATCTCCGGTGTGCGTATATACGGACATATATATGCTACGGATCGCGCGAGTGCGAAGTACTTGCGCCCGCGGCTAGCGGAAAATGCGTAAGTGTAGCGGAGACGCGTTTGAAGCCGAGTAAGCTCCTACTGAGCAGTAGGGGGTATTTAGGTGTCCCTTTCCCTCAGGGGAGGTGTCCTGAGTTTAACGCGTTGCAGCCGGAAGAACAGCAACAGATATCTTCACTGCTGCTAGGACAAACTTTCACAATTCTCTGTTGCAGCACGCGCAGCCGGGTGCACACAACCGGGCGCTACTGCTGTTTCCAGCACCCAGGAAGCAGCAGCAGCAGCAACTCCTGCTGCACCGCTTCTAGTCCGTACCCTGTACCCACCACAGACAACAGATCATCGAGGAGTTCTTTATCCTTGGCTACTTCGTTCGTGCCGGCAATGCACCTTATGCGTGCCCGCCTTAATTCCGCAAGCGACGGGGCTCTGCAACTGGTGCAGCCGGCAGTCCTGTGCTACTGTTGGCATTGCCACGAGGCAACTACGTTCCTTCGCTCCACCTGTACGTATACGAGACGCATTCTGCGAGCAGCACCAGCCGCTGCTCCTCCTCCTCGTGCTGCTCCTCGCCGCTGCTGTTGCGGCTGTCCACGGTGGCCGCCGGAGCAACATCACCGTCGAAGAACCTTTGCTGCTTCATCTACCTGTTGGTCTTGCTAATGCTGCTGCAGGTCCCAATAATCATCTGCTGCTGCGTATCCTTGCAAACGACGGTGAACCGCAGCGGTTCGCAGCACCGGATGCTGCTCGTGTGTGTAATCGCAGCATCACGAGCCACAGGAAGACAGAGATGTCGCCTG
>KL647298.1:433885-500571 GCA_000727475.1 Sarcocystis neurona
CACCGCTGCTGCTATGACGCCTTTACATTGCTGCAGCAGCACGTGCTGCGCCTCTTTACTACCTTTATCGAATGTGCCCAAACCGAAGTGTACATACACTTAATCACCTCGTGCTGTCCAGCTCGTTCCCATGTGAAGACGCTCTGCGTTCCTCAGTAACATTCTGCACGTCCCAGCAACCCTGTGTACAGCAGCTCTCGCTCCTGAGAAGCTTTCCCATGTTCCTGGCTCTAGCGCAACTCTCTGCGGCAGACTGATGTGCCGGGTCTCGCGCTGCGTGTGCTGCTGCTGCTGCACCCTGCTGCTGCTGTTGTTGCACACTGCTCCTTGGTGCCGCTACTGAGTGCTGGTGCTGTATGCCAGTCGCATGTGTTCTTACTCAACTGGTACAACTTAAGAAATTTCTTCGGTTTTTACGCGGAAGGCATTTGCCTCCGCTCAGCGTCTAGCCGTTACTCCGCTGCTGCAGGTATATCGTTCGCTTCAGACGGAGCGACTCGTTAACAGTTGCTTGCCGCCTGGGAGGTGCGGCATGCAAAAGTCGTGTCCTCCCCACGCAGCACCAGGACGAATAGGAAAGGAAGGAGGAGGAGGAGACGCGGCAGCAGGGGGGCAAGCCACAGCGGCAGGTGAAGCAGCAGCAACGGCACGAGAAGCAGCACCGCCAGCACGTAGAGCAGTAACAGCAGCAGGGAGGAAAGTAGCAGGAGCAGAAAAAGCAGCAGCAACAGCATCAGAAAAAGCAGCGCAGCACGAAGGGCAGCAACAGCAGCAAGGCAGGTGGAGCAGCAGCTGCGTCAGCAGGGAAGGTGAAGCAGCAGCTGCCTCACGAGGAGGAAGAGCAGCAGCACAAGGAATGATAGCACTAGCAGCAGCGAAAAGGGCAGATTGTATGAAGAAGAGCAGGGGCAGCAGCAAAGAGGGCACGTGCAGCTTGGTACGGCAGTAGGAGGCAGGAGAGAGGCCTGCAACAGCAGCAGGAGCAGCAGCTTCTCCAGGAAGTACGACGGCGGCAGCACTTTCCGTATCTCCCTCGCGGACCCAGGATGGCTTTGGGGGCAAAAACCATTCGTGCAGCAGCAGGTGCAGACGCCACATCGGCGGTAGCTGCTTGCGCAGCAAGAGCAGCAGCTGAGCAGGCGTGGAGGAGAAGAGGGCGCGAGTTTGGGGTGGGTGCTGCTGCTTGGAGTCGCATGTTCTCGGTCGTCTCGCGTATCCACTATATAAACAGTCGGACACGCATGCAGTCGCTGCTGCATGCAACAGACCTGCTGCCGCCTCTGCTGCTGCAGCCGGCTCCTTGTCGTTCACCGCTGCTGGCATACCAGCACCGGTGGCGGACGCGACGCCAGCGGTCCCGCAGCAAATTCCACCCCCATCCCTTGCCGCTGCCGCTGCCTGCTATTGCTCCTCTTGCTGCTGTTGCTGCTGGCAATCTCCGCGCATTGGCGTCTCCTGCTCTTGCAGCCGCCACAGGTCAGCAACCGCTGCAGCCGGAGGTGCTGCCACACCTGGTGGTACGCCCTTTCCTCGCACAACAGCAGCAGTCAGCGACAGAAGACATGCAGCAGCAGCAGCAGCACCACGAGTTCTTTAGTGTACGTTGTGGGGTGGGAGCAGCAGGCGAGTACGGACAGCTAGCTGCTCTGCCTCCTCCACTGCTCGTAGCTCCGGAACATCTACTGGGTCTTGCTAGGACAGCTCTGCAGGCCGAACTTGACGAGGCTGTTGCGGTTGCTGCAGCTGGTCATCCATTTGGTACTTCTGCTGCGGCTGCTCGCTTCTCGGCGGCTGCAGCTACCTCTCTGTTCTTTCCTGCTGGTGCTGCTCCTTCCTTCTCTATTGCTGCTGCTCACGGCGCCGCTGACAGATCAGCTTCTGCTGCTGCACAGTGCACGGAAGAAGTGGCTGCTGCTGCTGCTGCAGCAGCGCAGGGAGGCAGCAGGAGTTTTTGGCATGCTCTGCTGCAGCGCATTCAAGAAGTGAGAGATCTACTTCCTATCGACACACTAGTCAAGCTCCTTGCTATAGTGACCACACGCTTCTCCCCACAGTTTCTCCCTCTCTGTAGCCCGCTGCTCAGACCACTTGAGGATGCGCAACACGCTGCCGCGGGCCTGGTGAAGCTGCTGCTGCCTCAAACGGAAGATCTCAGCTACAGCAGCAGCACTGCAGAAACTGCAGCGTCAGCTGTTGCAGAGGCTGAAGCAGCTGCAGCAGCTGCGTCGCCATCTGCTGCGCTGTTGCTTCCTTGCATGCGCCCCATCCCCCCTCCTCTGCTGCTCGCATGCTCTCGCGACTTGCTTGAGGATCTTCCGCTCCTGTCACCGCCTGCAGCTGCTGCAGTAGCTGCCGTCTTCGCTTCCAGCAACTGCTGCAGTAGCACCCTCGCCTTTGCCCTTATCGAACGATGGCGATGGAATCCTGCAGCCGCTGCTGCCTTGGCGGTTGCCGACACTCCTGCTGCCGCTGCTGCTTCCGCTGTTGCTGCTGAACTGCTGGAGGAGCAGCATCAGGGAGCAGGCGCGTGGCCAAGCAGTAGCACCAGCAGCGGCAGCACCCGCAGCTCCGCGACTGCAGCGGCTGGACAACAGCAGCAGATACAGCAGCAGCTCCAGAAAAACGGTATTGCTGCGGCTGCTGCAGCTCCCAACAGGCATGCAGATCTCAACGCGTTCTCAGCATCTGACTTCTCTGTGTTTATTTCGTCGCTGTCGCACGTGCTGCTGCAGCGGCAAGAGGTAGTGCAACGCCAACAACGGCAACTGCGGCACCGTCGTCCTCCACCTCCACCTCCTTCGCTTTCTGCTCCTCGTCCTCTTCTTCCTGGAAGCACGCGCACAACACAACCACAGCAGCGGCTACAGCAGCAGCAGCAGGGTTCTCCGAAGCAGCAGCAGGGACGTGGAAGACGGACGGCAGCAGAGGGCTCTCCAAGAGGACCTGTTGCGTTAGTGGCACGAGAACGAGGCGGCCTACTGGCTGCACCGTTCTTTCGCGACTGCTGCTGCTTCCTGCATGCGAAGCGCAGCGAGTTTACGCTACGATCCTTCGCAGCTGCGGTCGCTGCTCTTGCGGCTGCACTCCCTCAAAAGGCTCTCGCGGCAGGGGCTACACCACTACTGCAGGGAAACCTGCAGAGCAAGCAACAGCAGCGCCCGCTGGAGCGGCACCAGCAGACGCAGCAGCCGGTGAAAAACTCACCTTCCCTCGCTAGCGTCCGCCTCCTTCTGCTGACTGCTGACACTTTCCTCACGGAGCTGCACGCCCAAGGCGGCCTTCCTGCTGCTGCAGAGCAACCACCTCACACCGACAGGAGCAGCAGCGGCGGCACCGGCAGCAGCGACGGGAGGAGCAGCAGCAGGATCGCAGAGGTCGTAGCGACTGCCGCGCGTGCAGAGGAGCTACTCACTGCTGCACGGCTGCTGCATGCCCTAGCTGTGGCTCGACGCTATCTGCATGCCTATGAGCCTTCTGCCGTCGGTGACAGGAAGGAAGCAGGAGCAGCAGCGGCGGAGGCAGCGGCAGGCTCTGCTGTCGCTGCAGCAGCTGCTACTGTTGATGTTGCGGGCACTTCTAGACTTGAAAGTGCTGCTGCAGCAGACGCACGTAAGAGAGCGGCTTCTTCAGATACGGCGGCAGCGGCAGCAGTCAACGAGCAGCCAGGCGCAGCGGGCTGTGCGCTGCTGGCAGGCCGATTTCCGCAGCTGCTCCTACAGCAGCATCAGCAGCTGCCGCTGCTGCCGCTGCCTGCCGACACCGCTCACCTGTTGCAGCGTCCTCACTGCCTATCGAAGCCGCAGCAGCACCCACCTGCCGAAGAAGAGGGCACTCCTCCTGCGTCAGCAGGCCCTGCTTCTCCACAAGCCGCAGCAGCAACCGGAACGGCCACACAGCTCATCGACCAGGCTGCTGTTCAGCTCCGGAACCAGCTGCTCGCAGCAGCAGGGTTAGCTGCAGCAGCTACCGTGATAATGTCCACACTCACGGTGAGCAGGCGCGAGAAGCAGCATTTCTTCGCGCGAGGTGCACGCGCCACGACATATACATATATATATGTACGTATATATCTGCATACCTTAGAGCCACGCCCCACGGCATATATATATATATATATATGTATATATACAAGTATTTGTACGTGCTATCTACAATATGATATGCATATATGTATACATAAATCTTTATATCAAGTGACCCGCTGGTAGCAATGCATACAGAGATGTATATTTATACATGCCAACGTATGTGCGTGTCTGTTGTGCCCCAATCTTCCCATATGGTAGGTGACCTGCGGTAGTGTCCCGCGAAGGTGACGAAGAAGCAGCGAGTTAACTAGCAACCTTTAAAGCCATCGCACGGCGTAGCGCATCCAGCAGCTCCTGTCTGGCAGCTAACAACTCCCTGCAGCAGCAGCAGCAGGTAGCTGCGAACTGGGTCGCTACAGCAGGACAGCCAGCGGGTTTGCACACGATTAATAGTTGTCGCGAAGAGTCTTACAAATAGTACGATGAGCGCCTAGATGCTGCGCGGGGGCGAGTGGCAAGCTGCTGCGCGGGTGAGTGGCAAGCTGCTGTGCGGGGGCGAGTGACAAGCTGCTGCGCGGGGGCGAGTGGCAAGCTGCTGCGCGGTGGCGAGTGGCAAGCTGCTGCGCGGGGGCGAGTGGCTGGCTGCAAGTTTCCCTCTCTATGCTGCTGCTGCTCCTGCTGCCGTCCTGTAGTGGTTCGTGCTGCTGTACCATGAGAGAACTTCGAAACGGATCCTGCGGCTGCTTCCGCTGCAGGAGGGAGCGCGTTCACAGCCGCTACGTGAAACACCTGCTGCTGCTGCTGCGGAGCTGCTGTGGGGTGTCAAATGTGTGCTGCTGCAGCCCGCGTGTTTTGCTGCAGCAGAGCAGCAGCAGCAGGAGCATCAACGGAGGCATGCGAAAGCGCAGGTGCAGAAAACGACTGAGGCACTGCAGCAGGCACTCTGCGACCTCCTTCGGGCGCGGGGAGCCCTAGGCATGCAGACCGAGCACCTAGTCGACTGCGTAGAGCTGCTCGCGACCAGCAAAGAAGTCACTCCCTTTCGAGAAGCCTCGGTAAGAAAGAACCCTACGGCTGCATGCAGGTTGGTAGAACAAGTGTAGCCGGTATGCGTGCATGTGTATACCTCTGCTGTGGAGTCGGCTGCGTGCCACTCGCTTGCCTGCCATCTTGACACACGGGCCCGCAGCCTCAGCTGCTCGTGCGCACTTACGTCTTGTGAGAGATCATCTGTGGCTCTCCCTTCTTTTTTGTATGTGCATGTACAGTAGATACGCATGCATTAGTGTGCAAGCTATGTTTCTATTCGTGCCTTTATTTGCATTCTTGGGTTCATTTTGCCCCATGAGTTTTCATTGTGGGCTGCCCTGCAGACGTACACATCTGTAAATATACGTGTGTAGATGTACATATGAGATGTATGTATACTGCTGAAACGGTTGTACACCGTCAGCGTATTCTAATCTGTACGTCTGTCACCGCTTCCTCATGTACAGATGCTTTAGCGTCACGTACACACCTGCGGATGCTAGATAAGGTAAAGATGTATAACCTCGTGCATGCGTCTGTGAGGCCTGAGTCTTTGGTGTTGCGTGATAGTTACGAACGCTACTGAAGCTGCTGCTGCATCTGCTTGGGAAGACGTGATAGCCCGCAGGTGGACGTGCTCCGTCACGCAGGTGGACGTGCTCCGTTTTACTGGTGGTGGCGGAGAGGCGTTTCTGCTGGACGCGAGCTGTAAAACTTTGTCTGCTGCCTCGGTCAAGCTGCCCCTGCCGGAAAACGACTGCCGCAGAGGCGCGCCACCGCTGAAACGTGGAGTCTATTGAGAATCTGCGGCCGCCGTACAAGAAGTGCTGCTGCTACAGGACTGTGCTCCTGCTGTGCCGTGCTGCTCGTCTGCGGTGCTGCTGCCATAAAACACCTCTGGGCGTAGACAGACTGTCGCGCCTCTGTGCCGTAGTGCTGCCGTTGCAATGCGTCGCTCGGGTAGTGTGTTGCGCCATAATATTACTGCTGCCTTAGAAAGGTGGGCTGTTCGTGGAGTCCTGCTCCTGCAGCGTGCTGCTTCTATAAAATGCTATTGCTGCTCTCGCGCGCAGCTCTGCTGCTGCAGAGGTCTGTCGAAAAGACGCTGTTGCTGTAAGACAGCGCTGCTGCTGTTGCTAGTGGACCGCGCTGCTGCTGTTGCTGTTGGACCGCGCTGCTGCTGCAGGACACACGTGCCGCAGCTGCCGAAGTCGTGCAGTTGCTGCTGCTGCAACAACATTGCGACTGTTGCTGTTGCGGCAAACGCGTTTCTGGTGTACCCATACTGCTGCTTATGTGCTGCTGTTGCGGCTGCTGCGAAGGATGTGGTGCTACAACCCGTGTCGAGTTGCTGCTGCAGCTGTAGGGGCTGTATTGTACGGGGTCGCTGCAGGAGATGGGTTGCTGCTATCGGCGGTTGCTTCTGCAGCTGCTGTCGTGTGTCTGTGCTTCAGAATGTGCAGAGGAAAACGGGTCGAGGACTGGCTGGAGCATCAAGGCTTGCAGCAGGATCTGCTGCTGCTGAAACGAACAGAAAGCCGCAGGTTTCTTTGTTTTCTGCCCCCGAGACCGTCGACGCAGAGCAGCAGCCGTTCCTGTGTGCTGCTTTCCAGGTCGGTCTATCCGCGTGCGTACGATGTAGGTATGCAAAGAGTTGCTACGCTGCGAGAGTGTATCGATGAACAGCTAGCCAAGTACACACATGCGCACACACGTACGCAAACTCAGTTGTCCGTACGAACATTACTTCTGCGAACATAAATACACAAGTCATACATCCGTGCCTACCCGTAGCTACACTTCTGCAAAAGTCACCTATGTATGGACGTAGGTGCAGGCTTGTGGCTGCAAGACGGTACGTAGAACATAGATACATGTTGGGAGATCCGTAGAGATGATCCTAGCCGGAGAGAAGTATTTAGATACACGTATATAAACACATATATGCACACGCATACACGTCCGTCCAGAGAAAAAGAAAAGCACGCAGCAAAGAAGTAAGGCGATGCACGTGAAGATGCGTATATGGACACCCACAACGATATGGAGTTTGAGTAACATTACACGTACGTATATACACGTACGTATATAGAGATAGATACATACATATACATATATGTGGATGCATTTATACAAACAGATGATGATATAGACGCATGTGTGGATACACACATACATAGAAACGTATCTGTAGATAGATATACATACGTATTCGCATATATATGTATGGATACAAATACATATATGTCAGTACGTCTATGCAACCAGATACATTTGAAGATATGTACACGTAGACGTGTGTGTCTACTGACTCGAGAAGACACGAGCGTCCAACGGAGGCGCGCTCGTTTGCAATGATCGTTGCTGCTGCTTTGCTGCTGTTGGCCGTCTGCATGTGTCGTCGCTTCTATTTCTTCTGCTGTTGTTGTGACGTCGCCTCCTGCTGCGTCTGCTTCTATTGCTGGTGCCGCTGCTTCTCTGTCTGCTGCTGGTACGTGTGTGCTTCTTTGCTGGTGCTGCCCCTTCTGTTTGGGTTTTACTTCGGCACCTGCATGTGCTGCAGCTTCTGCTCCTCCTGCGGCTCGCACTTTCGCTGACCCGCCCCCGTCCGCCCCCTCCTCTGCTGCTTCAGCTCGTGCTGCTCGGTGTGCTGCCGTCGTTGCTGCTGCACTGCCTCCTGCTATTTCTGCTGCTGCTGCTGCGGCCTCTACTGGTGCTGCTGCTGCGTCTGCTGCTGCTGCGTCTGCTACCGCTACTTCTGCTGCCGTTGCTTTGTCGGCAGCCAGCGCTTTCACTGCTCCTCGTGGACGTTGTGCTACTTCTGCTGGTTGCTGCTTCTCTTTCTGTGCTGCTCAGCATGGTGGTAAAGTGTCCGCTCTTACCGCTTTGAGCGCTGCTTCGCCTCACTCAGCTGCGTCGTCTGCTGCTGGAGCCGCCCCCCCTGCAATTTGTGCTTCGCGTGTCCTTCTGCAGGCGCTGGCGGCGGAGCTTGTGCGGCGATATGCGGCGCTAACGATAGCTGATAAGGCACGCCTTAAGTATATCGTCAAGCGCCTTCGGTGGGAGGTACGCCGCACGCTTGCACGGACACCGTGCTGTGTGTGTGTGTGTGTGTATATATGTGTATGTATGTATGTATGTATGTATGTGGGTATGTGTGTATGTATGTATGTATGAATAGGTATATTCACGTGTCATGCATTTGCGCAAGCACGCAGTGGTTGGTTCGGAACACATACCTATATATATATACGAATTAATATATATATATATGTATACACATATAGGTACACACATATACATACAGACATACATCTAATATATTATATATGTGTAAATACACACATAACGATATAGGTGTGTACGTCTGCCCGCTGTCCAGACACCGCACACACATATATACACACGCACGGGTCCAACTGCAGAGGCACCAGTCTATAAATTCTTGCATGCAGGATATAGGAAAGCTTGCAGCACTTCTGTAATCATAGTTGCCCACAGGATCCACAAGTATGTATTATTAATGCCAGCAAGTAAATGTAGACCTCTACGTATGTTCGCGTAGCCGACCAGCAGAGTCCAGAGACACACGTCCGCAGTACGCGTCGTGATACACTCTCTCACCGCTTGGGGACGCCCCCACCCATACCTGCACATCACGTGTTCATGCATGCAGTTTCCGAGACTGAGACGCCTGTAAACACATACCTGATATACGTATATATATATATACAGATCTTAGAGTAGTCTTCGTTGCCGTGTGCGTGGAAGCCGTGGACTTTTGCAACGTTCGGTAGACTTGCAGCACACGTGGACAAATTTGAGCGCACATATATACGTACGAGGAGCCCCTGCACACGGACGTAGGGGGACCTGGACACGTGTCTGTACCTATACGTAGATACGTGAATGTGTACCCCTGTCTCACTTTTTTCACAAGCGGTTAGTAGGACCAGCTCTTTGCTGCTGTGCTGTTGATCTGATGTGACTAGGATCCGTTCCTGAAGCACTGCCTTGGCTCCTACACCGTTGCGATAGCGCGCTGGGGACTGCCTGACTCAGCAGAAGTACCTGCGATGGACTGGCCTGGAGCAGCGGCGCCGCCATCAATGGCCGCTACAGCAGCAGCGTGAGCAGCCGCAGCGTGTGTTCATAGAGAGAGTGTGGGGAGCAGCAGCAAGGGTGAGAGCGCAGCAGAAAGGGGGGTGGCAGTGGGATTTAGAACGGTGCGACACCGGCAGCAGCAGCAGCTGCGCACGGCCTGCGGCGGGAACGACAACGTCAAAAAGAGGGTAGATGCATGCACACGCGTGCAACTGGGGACGGACCTGCGTGGAGACCCACGTGCAGGGAGAGGTCGTGCTCGAAAAAGCATTCGCGTAGCAGGTGTACAACCCCTTCACGGTGGGGTGGTGCATGTGAGGACGGGCGCAGGACAGCTGCGTCTGCACCGACGCAAAGCGACGGAGGAACGAATCTGTGGCTCAGCACAGAGCAGATGTGCCTGCGCGCAACAAGAAAGGAAGCAGGAGGCGCCGCGAGCCAAAAGAAGCGGCAACAGCAGCAACTTCTTTCGACGTCGTCATCTTTCCGCGCTCGGCCTGCATGCATGCGAGAGGCACTGCGAATCTCCCGACCCAGCAATCATAGAGTGAAAGCTTCTTCGGCAACAAGGCTGTCTCACCTAGTCAGGATGTCCCCGCTGTTTATTTTTGCCCTACTTTGGCTACGCAGTATCTTCCGTCTGTCTGTGTTGTTACACTTCGTCTCGGTAATGTCGTCCCTCTCTTTTTCTTTGTCCGCGCCGAAGGACCTCTCGCTTTCTCCGCTCTCGCGCAAGCATGATAACGCTACAGGGGCATCGTTCCTGTGCGTGCAGAAGGTTGCTGTCCTGCCGGCGCACGAAGAGCCTTTTCCGCGACATACATATATATATATATATATGTATATGTATATGTACACATCTCTCGCTCCCCAGTAAGACGCTTTCAAACGGTTTCAGGCCCGCATGCACGGGCTTGCCGCAATTGCGAGGTTTGCGCGCGGCTGTCGCACCGCTGCTTCGCACGTGCAGAACTTATCCTGTTTCTGCCGCTTGTAGCCATCCCAATAAGGTTTGGTACGAGAGAAACAGCGGCGGTTCCTATCATTTGCCTGCCCACTAGGCTTGCGCAGGTATCTGCGTCCTCTGCAGCAGCTAGGCTCGTACGAGTTGAGTCGTTCTGTACATCGAGGCTGTGTCTCACTTTCCTCGTCTTTCTCGTTGTGGGCTTGGATGAAGGACTTCGGAGAGACGAATGAATTTGTAGAGGTGTTTGTGTAAAGGCACATTTGTGATGTGCGAAAAATGCATGCAACGCTTCGTGCTGCCAGCGCACGCATTGGGACCCGTCGTTTCCAACGTCTTCTGATGCCTGCTTGCCCTGCGCGCATACAGCTGCTTTGCAGCGCAGGTAGGTGTCTCGTGCTTCCACACGAATTGTGTTCCTCAGAGGCGCCTGCTAGCAGCTAACCCAGATGCATGAGGCATGCAGCCGATCTGTGTGCTTGAACGGACACTGTGATTTTTGCGGTCTAGTCAGGCAGAGGGCTCGCACCGCAGATGCCCGGCATATGCAGCTGCCCTGTGCGAGCAGCTCTCTGTCGTGCGTGCAGGTGCTTTTTGTCGGTGGAGCTGTTTTTTAGGCGCGCAGAGGTTGCCTCGGCGTCCAGCGTTTCCTCACACAAGCAGAAGGTCTCTGCATGTAGGGAGATGTGTTGCACATCGCAGTTGCTTCCTGAGTTCCACACTTGCACAGGCTCGCTCTCGATCAAACTTACATGCAGCTTCATTCTGTGTATCGTCCACGTCGACATCCTTGCGGGTCCTGCCGGCTTACTAAGGTATCCCAAGGCCACGCGTGCAGAAACTTTAAGCCCCCGTGCATCCGGACGCTTCTCCCTACACGCGGATGCGTCTGTTTAGGTATATCCAGGTGAATTCTACATATTCGTCTCGTGGGGCGTTTTGCCGTGCCACATCCAAATGCTTCTTCACGTGTACACGTATAACGACAAGGTTTTGTTTTCAAAACTTTGTCAGTCGTTACAGCGGTTCTGTTAAGGACGCGCAAATCAGGTGTAGTTGCATTTGAACGCGGGAGCGCCGTGTCGGCACTCTTGACCTCCCCTGCAGCAGTGGCAGGCTTCAGCGCCAGTGACAAAAGAGGTAGTGGCGAAGGACGCATTTCACGTTTCTGAAAGCACCCAGAATGCTGCTCACCAGTTATCGGTGCAGGTTCATCGGTGGTACGTCAACACCAACAAAGCGTTTGAACAGGTGAACAAGTCGTAGTACACACGTGTGTTACTTGTACACACTTAACTACCTTTTCGAATATAAATATATACACATACGTACACAACTATGCCTCTCTTCATATATAGTACGTGTGTGATTTACATGTGTGTCCCCAGATGTCTAAATGCCTCTTTTTCCAGACGCGCATCTCTTTTGTGTGTGTGGGTGTGCGTGTGTGCCTGTTTCTCTTTCTGAAGCTTTCTCTGTACGTCTCTCTCTGTATGTGTGTATCTCTCTCATATCTCTCTGTACGTCACTCGCAGCATTCCTGTCCTTGTGATAAAATTGTTTGGAGAGTCCCCTCTCCGTTCTTCTCTACATCTTCCTTTATATCTCTCTCTACTGACCCGTACGTCCTTCTCATTCTGTATTCTGCGGAAATGGGGGCAAACACAAACACCTGTAAGTGCCGAGGCGGACACAGTGGTGGACACTTGCATACGGGAGTCGCCGGGAAGGCGGCGTGCTTTTACTTCAGATGTTCCGTTTTTCACAATCCGCAGATGCCGAAAGATGTATAAAGTACACTTTTTCATTTATTACGGTGGACGCCCGCGAAAACTCACTTTTGACTTTTCCGACCTGAAATTACAAAGTCAGAAAAAGTAAAATTGTGCGGAACTTGTCTTTCTGAGTTCTGCACTACCTACGAGAATATTGCCGGACTCGGTTGCCGTAAAGCTTCGACGCGCGTCACAACTGAGAAACACGCGTGACGGTCGTGAACGTCCTGTGCGAAAGAGAAAACCTTCGTACAAATATTCGAGAGTACCTGTCGAAGCACGGTTCTCCTTTGTATACTCGATAGCAACGACGGCTTTGAAACACTTCGAGAAATCTGCAAAAACGTCTATCTTCACGGCTGTGAGATGTGCAGATACTCCGCCTTACGGTTCTTCCACACAATTATATGCGTACATACATGTATACACGCGTGCGAATATGAATGTTTGTGCAAGTGCCGATATAGACGTTACCAGACTGTATTGTTAGACGAAAACAAAAGACCACAGCCGCCACGTGCGTCAACAACATTTTTGACCGATCACTAAGTGTTTTTCTCCATCTCGAAACGTACGGAATCTCCGTCCATTCAAAGCCTGGAGGGTTCCTGCTCATCTTCAATCGAATTCCTCACATCGCAACATTTAAATGAGGAGGCAGCACCTCGCACAGCATGGACGGAAGAAACTGCTTTCCGAGGTCGATATAGTTACTGAACTACCGTGAAGATATGCGTAGACACACCGCACATTCACGCGTACAGATATCTACAACGCTGCGGTGCGTGGGGGAGACAGCTATGGGCCCTTACAGGGAGTCATGTGGAGAAGAGGCTAACAGGATGAAGAGAAGACGAGCCGCCTACAACCGACTCCATGGTGGTGGTGTACGCGCAGTTAGACATACTTTGAAAGACACTAACGCCAGTCTGTTCTTCTTTTATATGTACTAATGTGTGTCTCCGTGTAAATGTTTGCCACTACGTGACGAAAGACGTGTACGCGCATGGACGTGTGAACACATGTGACCGTGTGGAGTTTAGCTCCGATTCAAGTGTGACAGAGCCTTGTCTGGTAATAGGAAGCTGCCCGAAGGTTCAGCAGCCTGGTAAAGTCATCTGTCATAGCTCTTCGCTTGTTTTGTGCGGGCATAGTTGGCAACATATACGTAGAGTCAGTTGGTGTAGGTTGATCTCCGTACACGTATATATATTAACTATATGTGCCTATACGCAGGTACATGTGCGCACTGCTCTCGAGTCATATCCGGGTGTCTACTCATAGTCTGCAGCAGCGCATGTGGAGTACGCTCGGCGAGGGTGACTGATACGTTAGAAGGCTCTACGTTCTACCTCGCTTCGCCTATAACAAGCGTACAGGATCCTAGCGACCAGCTCCCTGCCCTCGAAAAAGATACGTGGGAGTTTCCAGTGCATGAAGATGCATGGTGTATCTACACGTAGACGTACCACCGTATATTAACCTTACGTGCACATCTACACGCATGTATACATACGTGGTTTTACAAGCGCGTATGCTGTGTGTGTGGCAGATATTTGTATGCACGAGTAAGTGTACGTAAAGACGACTGTTTTTTCGTGTGTCTCACTTAGGAGAAGTGTAGAGCTCCATTTAGCGTGAGAACAGCTGCAGGATATTTGCAGGACACGTTTAGCCGCTAGGGTCAGGAGTCGCACTTTCGACTGTGTCTGCTTGGCTGTTTTCAAACTCACCGTGTTCTTCATCACAGTTGTGGCAGAAGAGAGGCCGTGTTTCTCCGCGCGCCTCCAGTTCACCATTCGAATACGAGATAGGGAGGTTTTTTTATTAGCGATACAGTCTATCTGACGGAGCCGCTCTACTTTCGTTTGGCACCATCAATAACACCATCACATACAAACGACGCATCCACCAGGCTCGATGCGGCGTCTTTCCTTGCTTTGTCTTTGCTGAAATGCTGACGTACAATTCCACCATCAGAGAACACGCTCGACGCAGCGTTTTTCTCTGCTTTATCCTTTCTGAAATGCTGAATTCTACCATCAGGCAACGTATACGTTTACTGTTTGTCTCTATTCGGGAAGGACATCAGATACTGAAGGAACGACAGCTGATCCAAACGGGGTTCGGGGACAGTGTCAAGATGAAGAAAGGATGGCAAATTTACACACGTGTCGCTTAGCGAATCCTGGGACGACCCTGTCCCAGAATTCGTGAGTCACCGTCTCACTTCTTGTGTCTACATTCCTGAAGACCACACCGGCATTCTTTCCGTGTAAGAATAAGAGCCAGGATTCCCTGTACCCTCTTTCCGATGCGTCAGGATAACAACAGGCAGTCACGCATATGCTAGTCACCACGTAGGTGGTTTCTCTTCCCATTCAATGAACCTCTGCTTGTCAAGTGTGAAACAATTCAACGGGTTTTAAGGACGCAGAGCTGTCGCAGGCAACAACAGGCTTGCACTCGACAGGCTCTGTCTGCGTCACCTCTTCATGTTGCGGTGGCAGCTACCAGATGGGTATGCGGGTAGAGAAAAATTAGAAGAGGCAGCGGCAAACAGTTCACCTCATAGGACAAAATCACAACTAAATGTATACATGTATATACAAGAGAGAGAAAGAGAAAGGTATATCCTGTTGCTAGTAGGGTACACATTACTGTACATGTGTGTAAGTACATGTGTGCATGTGTTGATCATGTGTTCGTGTATCCACATGTACACCCATACACATCTGACTATATATCTACATCTACATCTATGTCTGTACGTATATCTATCTATCTATCTACATATATATATAGAAGCATAGTTGTATACAACTCCTAGATGTATATGCATATACGTACACACGTATCCAATGAGACATATATGTGTATATACATATCATTACCTATGCGTAAACATCATTAGGTACGAGCACACGCTCCACACATACCTATACGGATGGACGTACAGAACTAAACGTGACATATATATAGATATACATACATATATATGTATACATATGCGTACTGCTTGCATCCAGGTACACGCACATACAAATTCACACATACTAGCTTATTACTATATATATATATATAGATAAACACACGTACATGTATATAGGTATTTGCAAATTTATTCTTCCATGTCTGAGACCATACACTTATATCAGCATGTCTGTATGTCTCTCTATTTATCTCTCTGTCTCTACATGTGTGTATGTACACGTACACGTACGTGTACGTACGTATACCCGTACTGGTTGCATCGGTGTCCGCATACGGACACACCAATACACTCTATTGCTCAGAATATCGGTGGTAAAGGAACTATAGGATATCAACAGCTCTCATGCATTGAAGCTTGCATCTATTATATGCGGCAGTCTACGCAGAATGAGTGTACCCACCCACCTCGGGTGAAAAAAAGAAACAAATCCGCTAAAAGACTGGCGAAATGCGACATGCTGCAGCCCGCATGGTGGACAGGTGCAATCACGTACAGATAGGCGAGTGTGGGCGTACAGTTCATCTCTTGCATATGTATATATGGGGGTGAACGTGGAATTTATCCTTCACGTATGTATCTATGGGCATACATTCGCAAAACTGTCGGTGCACGGAGAACAAGAAGTACGCGGAGAAGAACGCAAGAGTACTGCAGCAAGAGGGGAAGCGGAGAGCAAACTCCGGGTGTTAGAAGGTCAAGCAAGAAGTACCTCAGTCCCTTACCACGTTATTCACCAGCGACTCCGTCACTGCTACAGCGGTGTTGCTGCTGTGGTTGCTGTGGCTGCTATTGCTGCTTGAGCTGCTGCAGACGCTGGGTATTGCTCCTCTGTGCCCTTGATGTGTTGCAGCTGCCGATCCCTCTCCTGCTGCTGTACTGCTGTCCGGCACGACGCCGTAGCACCAGCTGCCGTAGCAGCATAAAGCAGCACATCCGCATGCAAACAAGATGGCTTCACGAAGACCCGTGGGCAAAAAGCCTTGCGTGCATGCAATTGTATTCGTTCCCGCCAACTTGTGCGTTTTGTGTATGTTATTCCCTATTCGCGTTCCCCTTGTGCTTTTCTTCAAGTTGTTTGGGAGAGTCTCAACTGTTCGTGTCTGCTGTGCTGCAGTCTTCTCCTCTTTCCCGTCTTGGCTTTTGCCCACCTTCCGTCGAGGAGTCTTCCAACTAGTTCAGCGCCATCTATCCGCATTTCTCCTCCTCTCTTCCCGTCCAGCTGTGCCTTACACAGTCGTTATCGTATATATTTTCTAAGAGATTTATCTCCGGCTTACCGTCTTCGCTTCCGCCCGTGGGTGGCCGTCTCACTTCCCGGAAGGCAGCGCCGTTGTTCCGGTGGGTGCATGTAATGACTTTCACATCGAACAGCCGCGCCGGAAGTCAGAGCTTTCCGTCCCACCAAGTCGTCCGTCCTTTTTCCTCTTTCGTCAATCCCGTGAGGACCGCTCACTTCCAGCTGGTTCGTATTTCCGCATTTGCTCCCCTGCCAGCGAATCCTCGAGTGAAGTGCTCCCCTAAGAGAAATTCCCGTCTCTCGTACCGTCAACGTAATCCCGTCTCGTATGCATTACACGTTTCTCTCCGTTCAAACCCAACCTCATAGATCTTGGTATCCCGTGTCTACCCCGCATTCGTGCGTTTTCGTCTTCCCCCGTCTTCGTAGATTTCTGCACGTCCTCCCAGCTCCAGAGTATTCCTTTTCTTCCCACTTTCTGTACACCGTTTCTTCACCGACCACTCCCGGTTTCCCTTTCCGCCCCTCTCTTAACAGCACGCTGGTGGACACAAAACTTGAGAAGGCAGAGTCTTTAGAACAATCAGTGGCGTTCTTCGTGATCTTGTCTTTCTGCTGCGCATACCTTTTTACCAAAAGTTGTCTTCCGCAGACGCTTTCTCGTCTTTCAAATGCGCTTGTTCCGTCTGGGCCGTTTTAGACTTCCCAGCAGGTATAGAAGCGTAGCTTTTGTCGCTTTTATTGTCGCATGATGCACATGTACACACCGATATGCATGCGTACATACATTCGTACGTGCATACCCGCATAGATGTATCAGTGTATGAGTGCATAGTTGTATAGGCGTATATATCTATATGCGTAAATCTGCGTATGTGCGGAGAGGCATATATCAATGCAAGCATACATATATATATATATATCGTACGCGTCTGTGTTTGTAGGACGCATACCTGTACATGTATATAGGAACTGGCGCATGGTGTAGCATGTAGCACGTTGTGACTAGGTCGACATGCGAGGATGCATCCTCGGCAGGAAGCATGTACACATAGCTGCCGTGTAGTTCTACGGCAAATATTTAGAACCGCCTACTTTCCTCCTTACGCACGCGCATGCAGGTAGCGGTGTACATCATTTCGAAGAAGATACCTGCGTGCCAGGGACGAGTCAAGCCACTGCGCAGCAGCTGCAGGTGCGGCAGCTGTCGTTCCTCTTTTTGTGCGGATTCATCACAAGTGAATAGACGAGTACCTGTTTCTGCTAATCAGGTATTTGGACGCCCCTAGCAGAATATTGTCTGCTCGTAAAGCCGGTGCTGCTGTGTCTCCCTCGGACTGCATCCTCATCTCGTCCGTCACCGTTGCGAGTTGTCCATAGGCGGTGGAACTCTACACAGCAAATTTTTCATCCGCCTTGTCGCTGCAGCAGCAGGATCACGCGTCTGCAGCTGCTACTGATCTGTCTGCTGCTGCTGCTTCTGCCGCTGCTGCTTTTGCTGCGGTTACTGCTCGTGCTGCGACGTTTCCTGCCGCTGCTGCTGCTGTAGCAACTAGCGCTGCCATGGACGCGCCAACTGTTCTTGCCCCGGCCGCTGCGGAGGCTAGGCAGGCGATGGATGTTGATGTGGACTCTACACCTGTTGCTGGTGGCTCTCCCCAGGAGAGCACTGCAGCAGGATCCGCGTACACGTCTTCTGCAGCGGAGAAGCCGGAAAGTACTGCTGCAGTTCAGATAGGAGAAGCAATAGTCTGCAGTGTGCCGGCGGCAACAGAAGTAGCGTCAAGGAGAGCAGTAGGATCAGGGGCACAAGCAGGTCACGTACGCGACGATACCACACGCGAGGAGCACAGCACCTGCGCCGCACAGCAACAGAGTAAAGTGGGCGACGGCGCGGACTCGAAGGCAGCAGCAGTTGATGCTGCTGCTGTTTCTGCAGAGGCGTCTCTTATGTCAGTACAAACGGCAGCGGCATGTTCTCCTGCACCAGAAGAAGTGGCAGTAGCTACTCGTATGAGTCTCTCAGATGCGGCGGCAGCAACAGCAGAATTGAACGACGCAGCAGCAGCAAGTCCTGACGCGACAGCAGCAGCAGGAGCCGGTGCATCTCAAAATATGTCAACAGGTGCTCTTGCGGCTGCTCTGTCTACTTCACCAGAAGTTCACTTTACACTTACGACGCAGTCAACGGCCTCAACAGATAACCTTCTTTCTGCTACGCGTTCGTCTTCAGCTGCTGCGCAGACGAACCCGGAGACAAGTGGCGAGCTGGCGAAGCAGCAGGTTGCGCACGAGCAGCAGAGTGAGGCGCAGCAGCACCAGACGGACCAGGGGGAACGGCAACAGCAGCAGGGCGGACGACAAGAAGGGGAGCAACTGGAGCAGAAGCACGACTATTCACAGCGGCAAATGGAGCATGAAGAGCAAATGCAAGAGCAGTGCCAGCAGGGGCAGCACACGCAGGACGACAAGCAGCAGCAGGAGGACGAGGGGGAGGAGCATACGGCGATGAACAAGATGGCAGCAGTGATTCCCCGGCGCAGGGGGAAGCAGGCGTGGAAAGCAAAAGGCCAGGGAAAGAGTTTTGGGTGTTTCAGCCGGGCAGCAGCAAATCGAGGGAAGGGTTCTTGGCAGCAGCAGCAGCAACAGCGAGAGGCACAACAGCAGATGCGGGCAGCAGAACAGCAGCTGCGCGAAGAGAAGAACGCGCTGCTGCGCAAGCGGCGACAAAAAAGAGAAGCCAAGAAGAAGAAGAAGGAGGAGGCCAACTTGAAAGGCATGCAGGTGCAAATTATCAAAGACACCACGAAAATACGCAAGTGGGGGAAAAAGGCTCGCAGGGACCTCGTCAAAATGAGTCCCGAAATGATTCACAAGCTCTACGGCGTCAAGCTTTAGGCTTGTGCTTGTGTGTATCAACTATGTAGTTCTGTATATATTCACGACCCACGTAAATATACACATATATATTAGTGATGCATACACGGTGGTTTGTAATTATCTGGTGAGGTGCGGTGCATGTAGGTGCCCATCTGTGCGTTCTGTGTATATGGGTCTACTGCGTATACGTGGGTGGGATGCATATACGTGGATACACTTATATGTATACGTTTTTACGAATGTTTTGTGTGGAGAGGGCAGAAGTGCAATGGAAAGACAGCCAAGTCACGCTTGTGACGCTTCACGACTTCAACATGTATATATATATATATATATGTGTGCGTGGATATATATATATATATATGTGTATATGTATATATGTATTGTGTGGAGCGAGCAGAAATGCTACGGAAAGACAATCAAATCACGGTTGTGAAGCTTTACGAATTTAATATATATATACACATGTTTATTTACGGACACGTTTAAGGGTTGATATTACGTTTGTCTATATTGCTGTGTGAAGGCGCAGTCTCGAGCTTTGCTGGGGTCACCGTTCGATCTGAAATGCTGTATGTGTGCGTACACATATCCACATACATGTATAATATATATATATATATATAAATATATGTATAGGTATGCGTGTGTATACACGTTCGACGACTCCCCTCAAAAGGACTGTTTAGGTACGTAGTCACGTACACATACATTTGTACATATATATATACATATATACACATATACGTACAAGTGCATGTACGTGTAGGTAGGTAGCCTGAACCTTTATCATCATTATAGAAAGGTAGGAGCAGAAGGATGTGGACACCTCGTTGCGGTGTCGGAGGCATACATGTTCATTAGCAGGACTATGTGCATATATATGCAAATATCCATCATTCACCTTTACATGAATACCTACGTGCATGCGTGTGCGTATGCTTATTACAGGCACGGACATATATATGTATGTGTATATATATATATATATAAATGTAGTTGCACACATGTGTACACATATGTGTAGTGTAAACGGAGGTCTACGGCTGTTCGTGCCTCCAGCTGTGACGGTAGGGCCGAAGTAGTGCAGTTGCCATTTTAAGGATGTAGGAGCGCATGTAGCTTGGCACTGGCTCGGCTGAACGCGTTTATTTGTTGCCGGAGGTCTATGCCAGAACAGCACAGCCTCGGCCGCCAGCGTCTCCACCATTTATTTCTTCCGCTCTTTTGTAGTCTGCGTCCATCTTGTCAACTCTATATTCTCGTATTGTGGCAACACGTTTTTCCGACACATGCGCGCTCGCAGACTGCATTACTTTCACTAACGTGCTACGCTCTTAATATCCGTCTCATCCGCTTGACTTCACAATTGCGTACCTGAAAGCATCTGCTTACACACACGTGTATATATATTTCGGCGGGAGGCACTTTTATATGTGTTTGCGTACATCTCGTGGTATTGTGCCGGCACAGGCACGTATGTATGTTGTAGACAGGAAGAGGGGATAGTTCTCCCGCTTTTGTGTGACGTGCAAGTGCAGCCTGTTGGGGATGGGTAATTTGTATGCGTGGAAAAGTCACAAATTGGGAGGAAGCTAGGTACGTCTGGAGTCGTTGTCGATTTGCTTTGTTGTTCTGCTTATACACCGTAACCCTCTCTTCCTCTTCAACCGCAGACGCCTCCTTTTCTCTCGTCGGTAACTTCTCATTCCGTGGCCCATCCTTGTTGTTTTTCGTGATGGGACTCGTGCTAGTGGCACGCTGGTTCTGGATGATATCCCTGTAAAGCAGTGCACTTCAAGTGTTGGGGGCGCCTTGGCTTCTGTCCATTGATTACTAACATACACACGTACTAACGTCGATACACACCTGCAGAGAGGCACACAGTCATACATACACACATACATAACGTGACGTAGCATGACACCACAAACATACATACATACATACACTGTACCAGATCGGTACGGTCAAAGGGGAGTGTAGAACAAAAGGCTTGACCCCGTCCGAGGCGTGCATTGTTGTAACGACGGAACTCAAATGACAGGACGTACGCCGACTACGAAAGTGTCACAGTGGACGGCACGTGCACTAAAACGTACGTGCTTTCTAACGATACACGTGTGACAGAACACGACATATGAATTCAACAGAGGACACGTGCAGGGGAAGGCATGTGACAGGACGATGATTACTATGTTATGACAAAACTACGTACGCAGAAAATATATTGTTGGAGAATGGCGTAGACCGTACACGTAGGACGGGAACGGCAGTGATACCGCACTTACGAGGTCACCCAGAGGTCGAAGATTTCAGTAGAAAAGAAGGGTCAAAATGCGTACAAACACACACATATATGGGTACGTCGTAAAACGAGAAGGCGCTTTGCTTGATGGTATGCCTTATCAGCTTAACTACCGCCGAAAACCGCTTTTCCACGTCGTGTTGTCGACAGTACAGTTACGGCTGGATACAGCCGTGCAAGAACTGAAACTCCACTGGCCAAGCGCACACCTAGAGGTATGTACAAACAAGCTAGAACAGAACTACAAATCTTGGGTGTACGGGTGTAAAAAGCTGTGCTTGTGGAGTGCTGTGTGTGTAACTTCGCATGGGAATCAACAGGGTCGTTTAGGGTGTGTCCGTAGTGCTCTCTCGTATCGTTTTCTAGAGAAAGCTGCCTGCGTTGAAGCTCGTGTTGTCCCACTGGAGTGTGCGCGCGTTCGGCTACTGACATGTGTGAGAACCTCGCCGCCGCATGCATATTTGCGTTGAAGTATGGGCTGTTTATATCTTCCGGAGTGCCCCAGGTGGAAGCGTCGTAGCGCCGGAAGAAAGCAAGTTCACTGTTTTCTGTGTTGATAGACTCTCAGCTGTGAAGAAGTGAGTCACAAACCTCGTAAGATTTTGCAGCTGCTGCGACGTTTAGCCTACCCTAGTAACGGGTCTTTCTCACGTATCCGCCGTCGACGAATCAATTCCGCCACTACGACAGGTCACGGTCCTGGCACTAAACGGTGGGTCCTCGTTATTATCAGTTTTGGAAGAAGTCAGCACGTGAAGGAGAACTGTTCACACAGTATCTTTCTTCATTCTAATACGTCGCGTGGTTTTCGAAAAAAGGTGAATTCTTGTCTTCGGAACAACCGTGAACTGCGGCGCCTGTCAGCAATCGAAGTTGGTTGTTTGGGTAAGTCGACGCATCACCAGTTGAGCAGTCCGTCCAGGTAGAACGTTATGGGTTAGAACAAAAAACACATGTAACCGTATGTTTGATGCGACCAGGGCGACAGTAGCACGAACACCAAAAACAGGTATGCTTGGAAGACGCGTAGCGGCAGCGGTGAATCATCACCCTGTCGGTGCCGGGTGGCCGAAGACGAGAACACTGCGAAGCGGTAATGGTGATGATGGTCAGGATGATGAACCGGTTCAGTGACGTGACATACGCGAGGGGGGAATGTGAGTATCTCACCAGTTGATACGAAAAGTATTACATGAGGTTGTATCCGTTACAACAGGCGGGAACGTTCTTTCTATGTCGTCTTCTTGAATTGAGAATCCAGAGTGTTTCGTCCTACATGATCTATACGCGTACACGTACATACAAGCACATATACACATATATGGCTTCACGGGAATTAGTCGAGTGCACTGGCCTATCATGTGCATTGCTTTCTTACATAGCACAGCAGTGGTGCTTGGAATCCTTGGACTTTCAAGCAGGGGCGGACGGTAGACAGCTATTGCTCACTTTTGGACACACGTGCACATAAGTATATATATATATATAATGTAGATATATGAGTGTGGATCCACGCGAGGACATGTCCTCGCTGCATACCAGGGAACGGACTGATGCAGACGATTATAAGCGACGCTGGACGTGCTCTTGTCGATCGTGCCGTTTTCATCACTAAACACGTAACAACCCACTAACGCTTACATTTATATTAAGTGAATACGTATTCAAACGGCTACGCTCACTGCCCCTGGCTTCTCGCGGCGTAAGAAAGACATGAATGTGCTTGCAGCGCTGCGCAGTTATCTCCGCTCCCTTCCTAAATACCACACACTGCACCACTGGAGGGCGTGTACACGAAGACTGTCCCTTCCTTCGCAGGTAGACACTAGATAGTCTCTGTCTGCACTTCAATGTTTATATCAGCCAGTCATCTCACTGCGTTTGCACTTCGTCCTGCGTAAGCCTGAGGGTGTTCATTCAGTTCCCCAGCAAGGTTTATGTAAAATGCAGCCCTCCTGACATAAGCACTACCATAACCATTATTCTTTATCACCAATATTATCACCACTATAATCCGTACCATGTATATTTCCGTTCACCACAGTGTGCAAAGTTGCCCTTCACCCAGAGGTTCCATTAACAATGTCGCTACCGAGAGCGGCACAAGTCGTCGACACAAAACTTTCCGCAATAACTGTCCTCCAGGTATGTCGGCAACAACCACTTCCTTAACAGCGGTGTGTCTGAAAAAGCGTGGCGGATATAAGAGTGTGGGTGGTCTAGCGTCACATTCCTTTTCCTCGGTGCAGTGACGTATGTGAATTTTCCACACAACGCCTACACGACTCGATTTGCTGCGCAGCCCTATAAGGATGAACGATGGAAGTGAGCTTCGTTGTACCTGTACACAGCCAACAGGAGCGATTAGCGTCGCAGTGGTCCAGAGTTTTCCACAGGTGGAGACGGTTCAAACCGCTGAGCCAATATGCCTGCACGCATGTGACTTGTATGCCCATCTATATCCACAGCTTCGTATCTAGAGATCTACAGGACACAGGATGAATAAGTCTATTTACATACACCTATTGAGTGCTTTTCACGAAGCGAAGTTCACTTGGGTATATAGATGTACACAGCAGGAGCTGAAGGCCCCCGAAATCTGACACTGATGGACGAGCGTGTGCATATGTGAGACCGTAATTTTATTGTCGGCGTTTCCATCGTGGTCGCTGAAGCTGTCTACAGTGCTTGCAATACCCACTGTGCAGCGGTTACATGGGAGCATATTTACTCTTTTTGTACAGCTTTGTAGACTCCTGCATCTTTACCCGGGGTTGAATGCACTTAAGCTTGCACGTATGCACAACTATGCATATGGAGACACCTAGCACGGAGGCACAGATTTAATTGTGTAGATACATAGATATCTGTACGAGTGTACAGATGAGCGAGGGAGTAGGTTGTGAGGGCGTCCACGGTCGATGATGGCACGTCGTGCGCGCGCACGCAACTCAGCGCTACCTCGCTTCTACTTGCAACTGAGCAGCGTGCAGCACACCGGGTATACCCCAGTAATTTTCTGTGGAGAATAAATGGATAGATCAATATGCGAGTTTTTTAGGGCTTAAAAAGAATCAGAAGCTGCGCACGTACCGTGACCCTTCAACGTGTACTGTTCTGCGCAGGAATAGTTTGGTTGGCGGAACTGTACCACCACCATTCACAGCGTGTAGTGGGAAGAACGCAGTGCTTTTTGTCATTTGCGTGTAATTCATTCGACATGGTTTGATGCAGCCTCATCGTTTCAGGTCGCCCATATATTTAGCGTCTATTTTAAGGTGAAAACGCCGCAAGTAGCACAAATGGCTCGCTGCGTAGTCGACGCCCTTACCCGCGTTCCAGCTGCCAATGCGTTGTCACTGAAGGAACTGTTTTTGAGCCTGAATGCACGCTGATGAGGTGATTTAGTCTTCTTTAGCAATAATTCATTGGGTAAAGCAGCAGCCGGGTCCATCCCTTCCTTTTTAAAGTATACGATTTTGCGACCCCTAGACCTAAGGAGGTTTTCGAATAGCAGTGGTCGGCGAAAAATTCTATCTTGCAGCTTTCACTTTTCTGTGTCTATATACCAACAGAAGAGCACGAAGTATGCTGCAGTCATCGATAACGTCCAAGACGCACTTCTGTCACACAGTATATACCCGCATCGCATTAGCCCTTCTGGCTTGCCAACCGCCCGCCGACGGCACGGGCTCGTTCCCGCCCTCTTGCTACATTCTCAACGTTTCGTTTCACCTTGCGAAGGCAGGACCGTTCTTCATGGTCCGTCTGTCTAACGTGTTGTCTATTTCCGGCGTGCGTCATGACGCGAAATGTACGCGGATCCGGGGTGAGTTCCGGTTTTGTGTGCAGCTGTACGGCTCCATGGTACCAACTTCAGCTTGGAAAGGCGCGGCTACCGACTTGCTCTCGGTTTTTTGCTGTCGTAGGACGTACTAGCTCGGCACGTCTTCTTCAGGACTTCGTAGGGGATTGATTAACCAAGGTTGCTGTGCCTGTCTCCACGTACAGTGGCTGGCTACGCTCTTCTCAAGGATATTACTTAACAAGCACGTAACTACTGCTGACAAATACGGGGGTAAACGCGTATTTCTGTTGCACGACCCTGTGTAGTCTCTATCCACGTATCGTCGTGTAGAAAATCATAAAGCGCACCCGACCACCGTCTGTGCACATAACAGGATACGCGGTGCAGCGTGAGTACGTGCCCCGGTAGAGGCCCTGATCTCGTCAGCCAGCAAGTCCATCGGCAGTGCCCTTTTTCTACCTTGCACTTTTTATTTGCACTTCTTGCCCTACGTGCACACGCGTGCATTTGGGCTTTTTCCACGGGTCCTCCCCCTAGCAGTTGTTCCCCCTGCGCACTTTCCCAAGCATGGGTCAAGGGCACAGTAGCCGTCCTCTGCAGGAGGGCTCTGGTCGTTCGTCGTCAGACACGCGGTCATCACCCGCGAAAGGAAAAGGCGGACGGCGGTATTCAGTTAGTCCCCTGCGGTCATTTCTCCGGAAGCCGTCCCCTGAGGAAACCGTGGAAGCAGATGACTTCAGAGTGGAGGCGGGTGACAGAGATTCCAGGGTGCCTACGCAGGCAACAAAGAAAGAGAAGAGCTACTTCGTGCAGTTGGATCCTCCATGTTTTTACGCAGTGACGTCTTTTCTATTCTTGAATGAGTTGCCCACATTGATGGCGGTTTGTCGACGGTTTCGCGACCTCATCGACACAGATGAATGCATACTCCGCTGCGAGGGTCTCCTTGTCGACGGCTCTTTGTGGTTTGACCGCGTGGAATATCGTCCTGGGTGGGCCCTGCTGAGGCTGGGTCTGCGGTTGGAGAAGCAAGCTCCGCATTTGTACACTATTGCGGTTTCTTCTAGTTTGGATCGCAAGCCTCCGGTGCAACTGCAGCAGTTTCTCACACTCAACGCAGGTATTTGTCGTTCGCTGTGGGTGTACGATAGTCCGGGAGGATTCGGGACGTATCTGGAAGATTTAGTGAGCCAGATGCACGAATTAAGAGAAGTTGGGATAGTCGGAGAAGATATGGATTCTCTGTTTGTGCGTCGCTTTTTGAAGCAGCTCTTTTCCAATGCGCATTCGCATGTTAAGACAATGTGGCTTGGTGTAGGGGACCACAGCGTAGAATGTCTGCGTGCAGCAGTAATGAAGACAGCGTCGATGAGTGTTAATACGCAAAGTGTGTTCGCCACGTTAGAAAAGCTGCATATGAATTTGGGTGGATATTCGTGCGGGTTGCTGGCGCTGACGGGGTTTCTGGAGCTGCTGCAAAAGCAGCTGCGAGACACGTGTACTGTGTACCTTGAAGGCACGTTGAATATTTCTTCTTTTCCGTCTCTAAGCGCGACGACTGATGGGGTAGAAGGCGGAATGCGGGGTTCTATTGAAGAAGCGTATGACCGCGTTTTCCGATATAATAGCGCGGGACCTGCCGTGGATGGGGGCACAGACTTCTGCTCTCACATGGATCAGGATGTGTTGCTGAACAGTTTTCGATCCTCAAGGCAGCAGCGAAGCGTCAGTTTGTGCGAAGGTCGGGAGCTGCCTGAGCAGCAGCAACGCCCTTTGTCCCCACTTTCTCGATTTCGCCACCACTCCTTCTCTCTTGAAGGCTTCACTTTGAGGAAATCATTTGGAGGAGTAGGAGGGAGCTGTTCTGCGATGTCACAAGGTTTGGCTGCGCTAAAGCTTGATCGTTTGGTAGAGTTTCGCTGTTCTTTGCGGCGTTGTGAAGGAGAGTACGAAGCAGCAGGAGAGCGGCGATTGCATCGTTTGCTGGCGGCAACGTTCTCTTCCCTGCCTAAAGATGCTGTTGCTGCTTATAACGACCGGTTTTCCACGAGTCATAGGAGTCTACCCTCACTAGTTGTAGAATTGCCGCGGCACAGCAGATTTCCCGTGCCCCTTTGTCTGCTTTCTCGGTTCAAAATGGTCTTGTCGGCGTTCCTTGCCGAGTTTAGTGTGCTACTATTGCAGGTGCCTACTGGTCCTCCGTTCGAAAGTAGCTCTAAAGGCGGCAGCAGCAGCAGCGATGCCGGTGTCAACGAAGTGGTGGACTTCCTTGGAGAAGCTAATTGTGGAAAAATCGCTGGCATTCAGCTGGATCTGGAGTGCCTGCCTCTGTTTCAGACAGCGGCTCCAACAGGGGTTCCTGGGGCAGGAGCGGCAGAAACAGCAGCGGCAGCAGGCTCGACCGCAGAAATTGGAGAAGAAGCCGCAGTAGGGGAGGGAACAGCGGCGGTAGAAAGTGTAGGTGCGCGGGAAGCACCATTGGGAGAGGGAGCCGGAATGCAGGCCGCACCGAAAACCGAAGGCTTGGCGCAGCTCGGTGATGCCCTGTCAGAAGGCTTGCAGATTCTTAAAGTACAGCCCGGGAGCTGGTGGATACTACGTCTAAAAGCTACACGGAGAACTGTCTTGACTCCAGAAGCTGTGAACTTTCTGGAGGCACTGCTCTTACGACACGGGGAGCCAGGGGTGATCGAATGGCAGCTGCTGCGAGACCGCAGCAAGGGCCAGCAGCGCATCGCTACCAGTAGCGGAGCACTTGCCCTTGGGAAAGTAGATCTGCTGCTTCAAGCGAGACACTACAAACGCAAGGAACGCTTCTGTGAATGGTTCGATACGGTTACCTACGTCAAGGAAGAAGTTCGTTGACAGCGTCCCAGCCTCGTCCTCCTCCTAAGCTGCCATTACGGTGGCGTTGGTGTAGCTGCTTACACCGGTATGCAGCGTATTGGATTGCTGTTGGCCGGAACTGCTGTTAGCTGGAGCTGCCGCTGGGCGCGCTTGGATGCTATGGCGGTCGGCTGCTGCCCAGGCTCGCGCGGTTCTTGCTGCTGTCCTAGTGAAAAGACAGCATGCGGCAGCTGCTGCATGCGCAAGAGCCGCTGCGTATTTGAGCTGCTGCAGCAAAATACGCGCCACAGGCTAGCGGCGCGCAGTTTTCCAAGTACACGGAGGATTCTGCTCCTTGCAACGTCGGTGAAACGTCTGCTGCAGGAGCAGCTGCTTTGTGCTTCTCTATCAACCGCAGAAGCAGATATGTGCATACTCGCTGCGACAGAAGTATTCTTCTTTGTACAATAGCAGCCCTTTCACTCGAAGCAACAACAGCAGGAAAGAGTGGGGGCCACAGCTTGTTCTGTGGCAGTGTTGACGGCAGCTGCTTGCCAGCCGGCAGTCGCGATATCACCTGCGTCTGTAGCAGCAGCAGCAGCACCCCTTCGGTTTGAAATGTACCACCAACAGCTATTTTTTCCGGTCACCACTGCAGCAGCAGGTACCAGAAGCCGCCTCTCAAGAAAAAGCCGCACAAGCCTTTGCGGCAACAGCAGCAGTTGCTGTAGAGACAGCATCATCTTACGCACAGCACGAGCGTGTGGCTCTCCTAACGTGCCAGCAGCGGCTGAACGTGTGAGCGCCGCTACTGCTGTCTAACTGCAGGTGGATCCGCAGTTTTAGCAGCATCCGATTCGAAAGGAGTGACAGCCGTTTCCTGAAACACCTAAGCAGCGGCTTGTCACAAGCATCACCAGCAACTGCTAGTGCGTCAGTGACGGCAGGACGTGAGGTGTTTCCTTCAGCAGAAGCTGGGTTTCTTTTTCTCTCCCAACCGCAGTGACTCATTTCCTCAGTCGAACGCAGTGATCTGTCGGTCGACGCCGACGCCAAGCGCGTTTCAGTTATTACTCTGATAGAACAGTTGTTGCAACAACTGTTTAAGTGGCTACAGCTGCGCTGGCCGGGCAGCTTTGGTTTCGCTAGCAGTGCGGTCAGTAGCTGCTCTGATAGCAGCAAAAGAAGCTGTTTACACCAGCAGCTGCATAGGGGGCAGCAGTAGCCGTAGCGGCAGGTCTCCGGTAGACGAATGCCTACACTCGCAGCAAAGCAAGTGGGAGAGGCGGCTCACATCACGTGAACAAGGACTATTGCACCACAAAACCGGGTGTAAGGTGAGCTATCAGACAGCAAAGGAGCGGAAACGAAATAAGCAGCAGAAGGGTCGCGCCTGGCGGAAACAGCAGGCTGCGTAGCGTGCGTGAACCAGCAGCGCGTACCTTCTCTCTCCGATTGCAGATCATTATAACTGGCAGCGTTTTGCCTAGACCACGGCGGGGCAGCAAAGACAGCAGCTGTTGAACGGAAAGGTTGAGCGGAGGTTATAGAAGCCTCAGTGGAAGATGAGAAAGCGAAAACGGATGGGAAAACGCTCGTGGTAGTTCCACAACGAGATTATCAGGACGCAGAAGAATGGGAACAGATAGACATCCCAAAGGAAAAAGCAGCCTACACATATTTGTAATATATATATATATATATATATATGTGCGTGTCTTCACCTACTCTCGTGTGTGCACACGTGCACACATGAGTATGCATATTCGTGTTTCCCTCCTTACACATGTGAATATACCTGTTTGTGTGCAGTGTCGCTAAGATAAATTTCTACCCATTGTCTACCTATGTATGTCTACGTGGCAATTTTTGTAATCCCTTCTTCTAGGCGTATCGGTTTTGTCACCCTGTATATTGTGCGATTGTCGCCGTGCACACGGAGATGCCAAAGTTGGGCGAGAGCTCACAGCCGGGTGAAGGAGAGGCCCAAACTGCAGGAGTATTTATTTTCCTTCTATCCGTCCTGCGCTGCCTTTAAGCGGCCGCGATGGGGGTGGTGGAAGAAGCCGAGATCGATTGTTTGTTACAGGGGAGAAAGCAGAGAATTGATCATTTTGATCTCGAAAGAAGTGAAAATACTGGGCGTTATGCATACGAATATGTATGGCAGCAGGATGAGTTTCGATACGAAAGGCAGTACGCGGTAAATCGAAGGTAATTTTCGTAATTATACTAAGGGAAGCAGGCACTTGAGTAAGAGGGAGACATACTTCCGCTGTAAAAAGGATTTAGTTCGCTTTGATATTATTGACACATAGATCTGGTCAGGGTATGGAGGACCACCTTGACGTCAGAAGCAACTGGAGTCTGGAAGAGTGGCTAGAATAAAGAGAACCACCTTGACGGTAAGTGCAGGGGGATTTTGGAAAAGGGGATGCGCTGCGCATACAACGGGAGTTGATAGGGAAGGAGCTGAGCCTTCGTACAGAAGGCTGTTTCACGGTGCGAAGGCAAACATTTGTGGTGCTGGTGGAAAGAGCTGCTGGTGGAGGAGTGAGATGGCTTAGTATAAGGGGAAGACTGTTAGAGCCTATTCGAAGTGAAATCGTTGATGTTAAATAAGGAAATCTTAAAAGTGAGATACGACTGCTGCGGCAGGTAAGGAGCGTGCTTAATGCAGAGCATAAGTGATGTGTGGTATGCGCTTTATATTTTTGGGTGTATCAGTTAGATGTAATACTGCCTTTCGTTCGGTGTGCTGCCCGAATGAGAAAAAAGCGGTTGCTTAGACCTCTGCGCTGTAACTTTTCAAGGGATCAGAGTACACGTGTGTATTCCCCTCCATTCCTAACGGAAAAACAGGCAGACGAGACTACTTTTTTGCCGTATGTTGTGCGCCTTTATGACCGCGTTGAACGAGCAGGAAGATAATACTGACGTGCAAAATTGCACTTTTCTTCTTTGAGAAAAAACAGAATTGGTGCGGTGCATACCTGCGTAGTCTTTTCTGTAACATTCAAGGGTCGACACATTAGTAGGGTCAGATTTGTAGCCTAAAATTATGGCTACATACAGCGAGACGGTTCTGGTGCTTGCATTTTGTTTGTCTTTCTGCTGAAGAAAGCCAAAAATGGTAGGTGCCGTACGTAGCAGCAGCTTTCTCATCTGCTAGAAAAAGCAACTAGTTTTGAACGAGCGCGAGCATGCGTCGAGATACAATATGGGAAGTTCAGCGTTCCTTACTACACAACACACGTGTAGAACAGAACAGCGGCTGAAAGCCCAGTTATTGCTTGCCGTCTGACACCAGATCATCATACATGTAGAAAGTAGAGTGATTTCAAAGATGCTTTGGTGTAATGCGTTTCCGTACATGTGGTAGGACTCTTCTTCTACGCAGGAAAATGGCAGAAATAGTAAGAAACAAAGTAAAATGTGCTTCCTTCTCGCTAACTTCTCCCCCACGAGATTGGGAGTTCTCGTTTTCACTTCCATTTGAGGCCACGTGCTCGCGAGATATAGATGTGCACACACACATATGCATATGAATGTGTGCCTATACAGATACATACAAGCATACACACGTCTATACGTCTGTGTATATGTACGAAATATACATGTTAGAAACACACATGTACACACCTAAGTACATATATGCAAGGTTGGATAAACGCACATACTTGTAAGTCCAAGTCCATACATATATCAGTATATCGCTTCGGTCGACGGGAGGAGGGCCAATACATATTGGCGCAGCAACAGCAGCTGCTGCCGCAGGTGGAGGAAAGCAGGACGCTAGTAGCGAAGTGGAACTAGGAACTGCAGAAGCACCGAGGCTTAATTAAACCTTCAGACCCAGGCTGCAGCAGAAGCGGCATCGGCAGCATCAGGAAAGACAAATACGTGAAGTCGAAGGAATAGTAGGGGGCAGAAAGTAAGGACGGTTAACAACGTCACGGGGGATCGGCGCTAGCAACAGCCCCGAAGGAGCAACCGGTGCAATCAGTGAGGCAGCAGAAGCTGCCAGCGTAGAAGGATGTGCGTATTCCTGGTGGGTACAGCTCCAACGCAGTGACTTGGTCGCACACGCACATGTACACCACCGTGTTTCTATATATTTTTGCGTGAGTGCTTCTCGACCTACATATGTACGCACGTACACTAATGCAGGCGTCCACACACACACACACATACACACACCCACACACATATCTATCGAGCCTTACGCATATATATGCGTCTTTTGACGCGTATATACATAACACGGCCTCACACACTTGTAGACACACACACGTACGTACGCACTTAGCTAAGAAGGTTTTACGCTTCTATGTAGATCTTTTTTGCAGTTTTTTACAAAGAGTAGACTTCAGCACAGATCTGATGTCGCAGCGGGTGCTACTTCAAATGGTGCTGCTGCTTATGCTTGAATGGCCGCTGCCGACGTTGAAGTTCTGCTGGAACAAGTACTGCTGCAGCAGAAGCACCTCTTCGTGCTGTGAAAACCACCGCTGCTGCTGCGCGATTCCTACTGCCGTTCACGCTGCGTGCGTTGCTGCCCCTGCTACAGCTGTCTCTGGGTACAGAGTCAGACACCGCAACGTACAGTTGCCGAATCTGACAAACGCAGCCGGTTTAACTAAATATTCACGCAATTTGCTACCATGGGTGGGTTTGCTGGGCGGCGAGATTGCTCTAGGTGTGTCGTGCGTTCGCACGCTGCGCTGTCTTTTAAACAAAAGAAAGACGACTGAAACGCACCACGCGAATGCTGGGGACGATTCAGGGAGACACTGTAGACAGTGAGTCGGTCAAGTTGTGCGCAGTAACCCCTGATGGGCTTAGTAGAAAGTAATACATCTGCGCTAAGTGGATTCTGCCCAGAGGAGCAGAAATAGTTATTCCTGTATACGCAGCATACGCGTATAGGTGCCGTCAACCTATACACGGTTGTTTCTCTTTCTCTCTGTGTATCTCTCCTCGTGGGTACGTATGTATGTATGTATGTATATGTGTGCCCAGGGCATAGCCTATCTCGTAAGCATGTGGCAAGTCAAGATGTCTGGAAGGTGTATGTATATTCATGTACACACTCGGAATTCAGAGATTGGTTTTCAGCTTTGAACCCTCAACAGAAATACAATTGTCTTTCTTCTCTACTAGCGCTGGGCAACTGGATGCACGGAAACACGTGATATGACGTACGTGTACGCAGTATGCGTGCTTGTACGAAAGGGGCGACTGGCTGCTGACATATACGTGGATACATCTTTATGCAGCGGCACGAACATCTATCCACGCAAATGAACATATAAATATGTATGCCATAACATACGGCATGTGTAGACGACGTGTTCTGTATACACAGCTGTTCACTCGCGTTCGTCCTAGAGCTGGTCTGCACAGACATTTTTGCACACGTAATGAATGATCGTTCGTTCCTGTGCGGACACACGCGCATATACATGTCTCTGTATATGTATGTGTATACGTAGAGAGACAGGGGACGCAAAGCGCAGGGTTTGAATACAATGCAGCATTTCTCTTCTCTTTCCTGACGAGCAGGTATGTTCCAACGAATTTACGGAGAAATGTACTACAGTATATGTGGTACTGCGCAGCCAATCGTGTAAGCGTTTTGGGGCAGGTGGAGATGCACATGCGTGTCGGTACATTACATGCGTGGACACGTGCTTACACGAGCTATGCAGAGGGAGATATACGTGCGTACACGTGTTTGTATTTACAAGTGTAGTCTACGCGAAATACGTAAGCAGACAGAGTGTATACACACACGGCCTCGACAAACGTAATTGTGTGCTTACGCTGGATATTCGTCTCTACACGCGAGTGTTTGAGCTGCCTTCTTCCACGACGCTGAACATACATATCTATGTGTGAATACGTGCCTACCCGTACGAATTAGTATAGGCAGAAGTAGTTGTCGGTACCGGCTTTTGAATGCTCGGCTTCTATTGTGCTCGCACGTACGCGCACATACGTAAATCCATGTGTACACACATTATGTGTGATTGTGTCTCCACGTCCGGCGCACGTGTCGGCTGGTGACACAACCTACGCTTCAGCCATGTGGCTATATATTTCTCGATGTGGGTCTCTCCGTACAGTTACTAGGCCCGAGTACCAGCACTTACACGGTGGACCCGTGTGTGTACACTTCTTCGAGTGAACACGTACGAGTACACACATCCGACCTAATGTTGTCGTTGTAGTTACGCACGAAAATAAAGACGAATTTTGTGGTATAACGCATGCAGGAGAAACGCCCGTATGCGTGTGTCAAACAGGCGTCACATTTGCTCATACGGAAACAGCGACGCGTACCCTCCCTAGCAGGCAGGCGCGGGCGCAGCGCTGCGCCGCACGCTGCGGTGAACCCACCGCGCACGGAAAAAATAAGTATCTCTGACGTACAGTCTACATGTGTCTCTTTTCACGAACGTCTCGTCCAAGATCTCACTGCTTAAGTTTTTGGTGTACGTGAGACTGTACGCCTGTTGCATGCAATGCATCTGGCGGTATGTGTAGAGAATATTTCCTTCACATAGAGTACTTTCATTGCTGAGTGGAAAAGGAGTCTCTTAACGGCGGAAGGAATATCTAGGTTATCTTCTGCTGAGCAGATACTCAACGAGGAGGAAGAACACGAAGAGGCAGCGTACGCGTAGCGCTGCGGTGGGTTGACACCCCGGAATACTACCTAGTGGTCTTCTGATGAAGCGCCATCTTTGCTACTTGCGTGTTTTCCCTCAGCTGGTAGCAATCGGTCGCCACAGTTCTGACTTCTGTTGACCTCCGCCTGTGTCCTGGTCCCCACCCGCTCGCCAGCTGTGCTTAACCAACGTCTTCCGATCTCCCTGGCAGTACAAGGCGGATATTCCAATGTTACGGCGTCGCTCGCACACTCAGCCAAACGCTTAAGCGGAAAAAGAAATTTGTAATACCCTTCTACGACACAAAGATACAACATGCTCAGCATTTTTAGCCGCTGTGGTATAATTGCATCCCTGTATGTAGCAAAGAAGACACAGCGAAGGACACACTCCTATCTGGTGTGCTCCAGTCAACTCTGCAGCTGAAGAAGCTTATACGGTTCCTGGTCCCTCCACGGATAGACCGTCGTTTGTGGTCTTCTTTTTTTTTCTTTCCTTGGACTGGCTTAAGAACTGCTGTATGCCTTCCCCTTGAACAGTGCAACTTCTAGAAACATCCCCTCTTTGATGTGTTGCGTATTCGTTATGCGTTTCCTTCACTTCCACTTCACAGTACAGCTTTCCCTTGAACACCGGCCCCGTCCTTCCGCCGAAATCTCACTGTCGCGGGACTTTACTTGCGTGAAATCAGCGACGTTTACTACAGCCATCGAGGGCCCTTTTTCACTCTGAAATGAACACGGGACTATTAAGTGGCATATGGGAAAGTGCTTGTGTGTTCTCGAGACCTACGCGTGCAAGCGGTCGAATCACTCCGCTGATATTTGCTGTTGTCCTCCAAGCATGTGTCGATGTTAGTTTTTACACACACTAGAAGGTTCCCGTTCCTCACTTCGTGCACCTGCGCTGCTCTTGCTTGACGTTGCACACCTCCCTGCCCGTTTCTTGACCAAAACATCGAGCTGCATTTTTCTCGTAAGGGCTATCCTTTATGACTCTCGGTACTTCTTCTTAGTTTTCGCCACTTGTACCTTCTGCGGTGATAGACATACCAAAGACACACTCAAGGACCGCCATCCAACGTTGTGTGCAGTCAAACTGCTGGAGTCCACTGCAGTCGACAGTAAATTAGCCCGTGCGTACACAATGAGAGTACCTGGATTTCCTTCACTAACCTTTCGTTCCGACTCGCTGCTGGTGCAGTGCTGCATCGCCGCGTGCGTCTGGTAAGTGTGCCTTCAGACAAATAGCCAAACATCTTTTTCTTTCTGTGAATCATCTGTATGGGTGAGTCGGTATGCCGGATTTCTACGTTTTCCGTTCTGTGCGGTGTATTTCCTTTGGTACGTGCTGAGCTCACTGACTGTCTCTCATGCTCCTCATATACACTGATGTACCCTTACATACGCGCATACGGCATGCCTACGTCTTTGTAGTGGATGTGTAATATAGGCGTGGGGGCATACTGCTTCGCAGTGTGGTCACGCAAATGAGGATATGGCTGCAAATACGTGTGCACACAAGCAGGCGTAGCAGAAAGCTTCATTTTAAGTACACAGATGTATACAGATATACGTGAACCTACACATACATATGCATGTGTACATGTATAGTGCTGCTCCCCAGCTTCCTGTAACTTTAGTCGCCAGCGCACAAAGGTAAGAGACCCACACGCAAAATGCGTACTTTGCGCTCACTGCTATCATTTCTTCCGTAGTAATAGTACTAACACTACTCAAATGTTCACACTTTACTTTTTTTTGTTTCTCTCTCAGTACAACTACACACGACATTGTACGTAGGGAGGCTAATACGCGGAAAACTTTCTTTTGCCGTGCTCCTATGCGCTTGCTGCACGCACACGCCTACATGCTCGGTTGACGAGCGACACTCTGTTCGTTGTGATTTGGCAGTAATTTGGAATGCACCAGCCGCCTCAGACGAGGAGCAACGTAGTTACTTTCACGTGCGCATACGTATACCGTATACTAAAGCACACTTTATATATATGTGTATATATATATGTATAATCGTATCTACATGTAGTTTATGCGTGTGTGTGTGTGTGTGTGTCATTGTACGTACTACCCATATATGTATTTACGCATGAAAATGGGACCCATTCTCGTGCAGGTCAGGAGTCAGACTGTAGACACCGATGTGTGTTTCTGCTAGCTGGTAGAAGTTATTAGGTGTTCTGCTTGTTGTGCTGCCCAGGTATCTACCGCAAGACGCAGCTGCGCTTGGCGTCATGTATTGGATAGGGAGGCAGGTGAGAGGATACCAGAGCAGCAGCAACAGCACTGGCAACATCAGCAGAGCACGCCCAACAGCAACAGCGAAGCGACAGCAACGCCAGCACCGGCGGCAGGAGCAGCTCTGGCAAGAACGACTGTCAACGGTTTAGCACCAAGAGTATGAGCAGAGGCAGTGCCAGTAACAGTACTGCGGCGGCAGCTGCGGTTGGTACGAAGCACGTACGCCGGATCACGGAAACCTGTAGGCCTACCAATAGGTCTTTCTCTTCAGACCGTGTGCGAGTGGACTTTCTGCCTTTGCATTGGGGAGCCACGCTGTTGTCTGTATTTAAAATTCTTTATGCTCTGCTTGAAGTGGAGAGCCCTTGCTAAGCGTGCAATCCTGAGGGTAAGGAGGGGTAATGGGGTAGTATTTGAAAGTATCAAAGGGCAGAGGAAGAGCTACAGACGTGGCAACTGCAGCTGGCAGGCGACCACCTGAATTGATCGGCTCGTCCTCTATGTATTTCGAGAGTCTCTCTTTGTGTAAAGGTGCGTCAGGAGAACGAGCAGGCAGGGTACAGCACCACAGAAACCACGAAGTCAAAGTGGGACATGATGTTCATATGCATATACGTATCGTTTTGTGAAGACGCATGAAGGTATATCTGCGTATGCGTTTGAAACTATTCGTACATGCGTATGTACGTGCAAAGTAACAGGCTGTGGTGGGACGGGACAAGATATATAGTGGTGTACCCGTGTGTACATGTAGGCACACATATATATACATTTAGGGACAGACATGTATAAGTACATGTGCGCAAAGATACGCGTACGGCAGCGGGCAGATTTATTTTCGCACATCTGTTCGGCCTGCTGCTACGGAAGAGTTTGCTGCGTTGGGACCACCGCAGCAAGGTGATAGTTGATTGGACCACCAGAGTAGAGGTACAGGTAATGCGTACACACGCGAGAAAGCTCGCATACAAAAAGTCCTGAGGAATTTGACAAGAAATAAGCATGCAACATCCTAAACAGTGGAACAGGAGCGCACTCTACGATGAACAGTGATGTGAAGTAGTTACACCAGAAGTAGTTATGCGAGATGGATTAGCAAAAGAACGACGACGTCGCGCCCGTACTTATATTTAGTAGCTTGAGAAGGAGTGGTAGTGATAGCGACGGTGCGGTACGCGGTGTAATAAGGAACTATATGACTACTTGTAATGGTCACAGCCGCTTTGAAAACACTAGTAGTAGTAAAAAAATGCTTCCGAAAAGCATTTCTTTCTCGAATACGGTAGAGAGTCGTTTGGACGCACTGAAGTCAACATCGCAACACTGGGTGGAGTAGGTTTACAAACGTAGATCTCAACATTTATATATGTTGTGCATGGTGGCAGCAGGAGGCCCGGTGTCGATTCATGGAAGAACGTACTGCGGCGCAGCTTGTTGTCAGCCGCCTGCTGCTGTGTCACGGCGGTGCTCCTTATGCTGCAGCTCGGATGTTGCTTCTACTGCTGGTCCGTCTATTTTGTGATGCTGCTCTCGGTGATACGATTACTGCTGTCTAGCTGTCGCCACAGTCACTGTTACTGCTCCGGCAGTTGGGACTATCTCCAACTCTCTTTTTGCTGCGGTTCTTGCGTCGCTCTGTTGCTGTCGTCGTTATCGCTCTTATAATTGCGGCTGGTGGTATGGATGCTGTTGTTGCCGGTGACGTTGCATCCTGTGTCGGGGCGGCCGGTGCTGTTGCAGTCGTCTGAGTGTTGACGATTTATGTACCTAATGCTCTTTCCACCGCTGCGACTCTTTCCTCTGCTGCGTGCTGTCTTGCTGCAGCACGGGCATCGCGTGACGGCTCCGAAGCCGTTGACGGTGGATGCTCCGACAGCGTTTCAGGAATTTTTGCGTCGCAAGGGACTGACAAGTCAACAAGTCTCATGCGAGTGGAAAGGAAAAAGTGGTTTTGTACATTTGAGGAACTAAGGCCAGTAAAAGTCGACTCACTGAAATTCGTGTAAGTAGACTTTTGCTGGGAATATGTATATCGACAAAGAGTTTCACGGAAGTAGTCCTCTGTATACATCTGCCTACCCCGATGTCCGCAGATATAGATATGTTCCGTACGTGTAGAGTGCCTTGGGATCCGTACGCACGCGCAGACAAATGCACCTTGGTAGACATTTAGTTGGGCAGATATTCCGAGATACAGCTGCACGTGAATGTAGATATATGCGGACGTATGTAGACTCTAATGAATACATTCACGTACGTATCTACGAATAGCCCTTACATGGACAACGCATTTAAATACGTGTAGGTGTGCAGAACCATATGCAGACGGCGAACTCCACAAACAGACACAGTTGTGAACACCAGTGCCACGGAATAGCAGTGTACTCTTCTAATTTTGAAAGCAGAGGCAGTCGATTCGGCAAGGGTTTATGAACATTACGTATGATCGTGGATAAATGCACTCAGGACCAGTGCGTGAATAGTACGCACAAGAACGGTGGCATTCAGTGCGTGAGTGGTGCGCACAAGAACGGTGGCGATAGAGTCCGCAACACCGCACTCGAGGTGACAAAATCAGCAGCACCTGCAGCGCTGCTAAAATGTATCACGAGGGATAAGACTGCAAAGGCGGTAGCGTCGAAGAGGACACAGTAGCATCTCACCGACATGCGAGTGGCGGGCGTGTTTATCACCTGCGATATATTTACGAAAAACAAAGTAAGGTTTTTCGCCCCACTGTGGGCAAAGCCGAGTGGAAGTTTGAAAGGGGAGAAAAGTGACTTCTTTGTTCAGGGTCAGTTTTGAAAGAGTGAGGGCCACGCCTGGGACGCTGTACAATACCATGGCGCATACAGGCTGGTTTCACCGCATCTAGATTGTTTTCATAGGTGCAGTCGTCCTGTACGTGGAGGACGAGTGTAGTTCCCCTTTTTACGGCCGAAAAATGACTATAAAGCGTCGCACGCCAGCGTTGATACCCTCGTGTTTCAACCACAAACAAAATACTTCATTGTTGCGAAAAGTTATTTTATGGTTCTTTCACCGGAGACGGGAAGCCGTGGTTACTCGTTTACAAGTTCAAAGGCTGCGCCGATGACCACAGAAACTCGTGGGCAATATATAGTGCCTACTGGCTCTACGTGCGAATGTAGCAGTGTCGCACACGATACGCTGCCGCCACATACGAAGAAACAGGTGCTGCAATTTTCGTAGTCAAAGCTCCCTCCTCGTTCAACTGGAACAAACGAAACACATCGGAGAAGGAGAAAGTAGGATGATCACAAACGCCTTCTTAGTAGCAACTCCAACAAGCAGAGGTAGCAGCTGCCTACGTATCTTGTGGAAATATATATTCCTTCTTATATGGATGAAGTTTTTAAAGCGGCTCTGCTTGGCGTAGCAAGCACGAAACAGCGTGACAGTGGTGCATATGTTTCTTCCGAGGTTGCCTTCCAGCTCCAGAACCATCAGTTGAAGTATGTGAGAGGTCACTCCTTTTATGCACAGGTGTATTTGGGATACACGTGAAGAAACTAGTTGTTTTTAACCAGGATAAAATTGGGTCAGAGCCTCACTCTGGCCTACAGTTGCAGTAGAGTTATTAGAGGTAGAGGTAAGGAGGCAGCAGAGGGGAAGTGCAGACGGATGCAGATGTTGCTGAGTAGGTGCTACTCCGTTTTTCGTAGACACAACAGACCATCCCTGTACGTGGTCCCTGCTGTGCTTAGCCCTGTGTTCTTTCGAGAGTTGTTACACCTGCGAGTCAAATGGATTTGCTGGGCTCTCCTTCCTCCTCTGTTACTGCACCACGTGCGATTGCCGCTCCGGCTTTCGAGTTTTCCCTCTCCGAACCTTAGAACTTGCAAGGTAAACTCTCGCAGTCGTCGTCACAATAACGAAAAGAGAGAAGTTACTCTAGATGGGCAGAATGTTGGAAAACCTCGAGAACCTCCTGTCGTTGACTCCCCACGGCTTAGACTGCACATGCGTCTTACAGCCATTGACGGCAGACACGCGCCAGCGAAAACCTAGTGTATTGGCAGTTTCTCATCGTATATGCACGGAGAAAGATCTCGCACACATGACGAAATATTCTGAGTATTACAATAATATTTCCGGACATATAAGAATCCATTTCCCATACGGTGAAGCTACTTCCTGCGATAGTACGCGAATGCAGTTGTGTGTGCGGGGGCAGCGCATACATTTGGACTGGTCCCAGCTGTGACATGGAAGAGACAGCAAGGTAGTATCTCGGAGTTTCCGCTTGCGCCGAGAAGAAAGAATCGCTCGTTGGTTTGTTGCAGTCTCTTAACAAAGGGCTGAGCGCACGTGTTGGACAACACTGCACGAATCTGCTCAGAAGCGGATGTCTCCCTCACCCGCGCACGCAGATGATACGTATGCTCACGTGAAAAGTCTACTTTTTTCTGCCGCATGTATGTATACATATGTGATATTTCCTATAGACTTCCGCGTCATACACGAGACAACCGTAGGGCGACGTCTGAAGCGTGCGCTCTACCGGTCACCGCACTCAAGCATGGACGACACACCTGTAAGAGAGCCACCACATACGTATTTGTACATCGACGCCTAATTACAACGGGGCAGTTATACGCGTTGTACTGTACGAATTTAGTCACGTAGTGTCTACAAGAAGTGACAGCAGCTTCTGAGGCCATTTTCGTTCAGGTGCTGTCCTCCGTCGTGGGCGTTGCCGTTAACGCAGCGTCTACCTAACTATTTATTCTTAAAGTTTTCTCTGTAGACAAGGCGTCTTCATACTTGCAGTCAATAATAAGTGTTTACATATTTGCAAAGAAAGTGTCCCCGACGTGTACGCGTGCGTACCTTTCCGTGTTTGGATCTGCCTTCGCACTTGAAATGGGAAACTACTTCGTCTGTATACAGGTGCAAAGGAGCACGCCATATCTACGCTTGCTTGTCTTTCCTTGTTTGGGTCTACGTATATATGGTGTTGTGGTTTTTCCGCAGCTGTCCCTACTTGCAAGTGACACATATGTCCCACAACTCCACACTCTGAACAACCAAGTGTTTTCAGGTTTATGGGTGTGACTTCGTATGCTGGTATGCCTTAGAAAGCCACTCAGTTACTCTAGGACATACAGCCCTTTAAGACAATGTCGCGTACACATCTGCGGGTGAAAATGCGTACACGACGGTGGTCTTATCCGTCAGAAAGGGCATGGCGCCCTATAGGGGTGCTGTTTTGCACAGTCGATATCTCAGACAACAAACTCCACCAGCGTGAGCTTCAGGGGTTACTGAGTAAACATGTGCAAGAGAGACTCGGAGCGTTTGTGTGACCTACGGCTTCCGACGGGTTCCTTTCGCGTGGTTAGCATAGAAGCGAGCAACTTGTAACGAAGAAAACTGCCGCGCTCTGTCAGACGCTTAGAGTCTCCCGAAGCTTTCAGTAAGAACTACCTCACGCCATTGCTAATATAGTTCAGTGTGTGTCTTTCCATGAAGATGTCAGTCTTGCACTTGATTTCTGCTGTACAGGTTTGTCGTCGATAAAAAAGGAGAGAAATGTACTGCCCGTAACGGTGAACCACAGCTTTAGCTATTCCCCACAGTATACAAGGATCCGGACTACGCATAGCAGCACACACTTGTCAAAGGAGCAGCGCTTTCTGCGCAGCCCTGAAAGATGCGAAATCTCGTAACGTGGTGCCAAAGGGTTGCAACGAAATGCTTCCTACTCGAGTGAATGTTCGGTAAACTATACGTGTACCTTTACACAGCCCACCGTCAATGACACCCACCGCTTGAGTTAACATTTCTTGGCAGATGTTTGGCTGGGTGTGCGTGTAGTAGAGCGTGCAAACATGGAGTAGACAAAACGTCACTGATACACCTTAGCAGTAACCGGGATTTTCTCGTAAGGTTGTTACACGTCGCCGTACAAACTTGTCGTCGATGACGAAGCCTGAGCAATACTTTTCTACTGGTGCTCACGTACCCTCGAGTCTCCATGTGTACTTGGCTACAAACCTCACACGTCATTATCGGTGTCAAGTCGATTAACACTTGAACGAAGGTGTGTATGTCCTCCGCACGCTCCACCGTGCACCCTACATATTTTGCTCCGAGACACTGCGGAACGTCCTGTTTAAGGCACGTTAATCACAGCCAGCAGAGTCAAGCCCAAGGCGGGCAGACTTCCTCACCATTGGTACACAGAGGCTGGGCCGGGCTCTATCTGTAAAGGGGCGGCCGTGTTCTATCGTCGCCACCGGACTTATCATGGCTTCTTATTCCCTTTTTTTTTTGCCAGTGACTTTTTTGCCCAGGCATTTGCAGACTTTTTTTGGGCGGGAGTCTCTGTTTCAGGTAAATCCTGGGTTTTTTACCTTTGGCGCAGGGAAGCACATGAAATCTGACTTCCCCTGCACCAGGGTTCGCTCCCGTATTACGAACTTGTAATGCGGTGCCTTTCGCCCTCGACTATGAACTTCGATGTCACCTTTACCGGCCTCCGGCTTTGGATTAGCGCACTCTGCGCGCTCCCTCGTGCTTTCGGTAGCTGTGAGTCTGCCTTGCCATTCGTTGTTCGACTCAAGCCCTATGCAGCAGTACAAGCATACAACTGATTTTTGCAGTGAGAAGCTACGCTCTAGCTAGCGCGAATGATTATAAATCTTGCTCTTTTTTCAACCTGCGGTTACCTCTGGATGTAATGGGTGCCCCAAGCGTATCCCTTGTTCAAGGACAGCCCTCCTTCCGACAGCGGCAAACAGGATTTTTTTCTCTCCGCTCCAAACTGATCTGCCGCAATACGCCACGGTTGCGAGGGCCACTCACACAGCCAAGGCAAACGTACACAATCGAGCAATGCTTGCAATGAGTGCCAAATCGTTTGCCCTTGTATACCCGGCATTCCGCAGACTTGCGTTCTTGCTGGAAAGACAAGCTTGAATTCCGATGCAACACCTGTTCATCTTGAAAGTTTGTTTTTTTCAGTGGCGCGTACTCTCCCTTGTACGCATGTAACTCCACCCATATATTTTTCAGTGCGTGTATGCAGTTGCCCTCGTTTTGCCCACCAATCCATTGACTTGTGTGACACGATCAGCCAGTGTTCCTCTCCATGCGACGTGAGGGAGCAGAGCATAGATCTACTCTAGACGAGACGAGAGAATTATGGGCTATCCATACAGTGCAGCATTACGCGCTCAAATACTTTGGGGTGAAAGCGCAGTACAACACGCAGAACACCAAAAGATTAGCACCTACAGTGAGTGTTGGTATAGCCTTCTCTGTGCAAGTCTAGAGTCCAGTGTTCAGCCTTCAACGTTGCAGGCTTTGGACGACGCTCTTCCGCAGCAGGATACAGACCTGTTACTCAAGCTTGACGTTCAAGCCTCACAAGCTTAGTGTAGAGAGCAACGGCTGCCCACAACTGCTAACCTGAAGACAAGTATACTGGAACCCGTTTCGCAGAGTACCGTTGACGGACAGAAATTCTGATGGCGAATTGAGATGGTTTCAACGGTGCAACGGAAGAGCCCCTTTTCAGTGTTGCCTGTCTAGTCTGCGTCGTCTGTGTTGGAATGTTCGCCGTTCTTCGATTGTATATCGTCTCAACGGTGCAACCTCAAATCACTTTTTCGTCACCCCGATTTTACGCTGAAGGACACGTTTCTAGACTTGCTAGCCCATGTAATCCCTGTGAGAATGGCCTAGGAACCACGCAGTACATCATTTGTATTGCCTCAATCGTGGCATTAAGAAGTTGCCTTGCAGGATCTGCAAAATATGAGCTCAAAGTTGCTGTCCTCCAACACATACTGATGACAACGTTTCTGAGGGGATGCAACTCGATCCTACCACCAACTCCGAGACAGTGACAAACTTTTTCCATGTAGACGGGGCCAGCCTACGATTGGAGAATTGGAGCTGCAGTTACCCGAAATCTTCGTCTTAATCGGCATAGGTTGGCAAGATTAAAGATACTCGGTCTTCCACATATGCAGATACACAAATACATGTTGACGTACAATATGACAAAAATCAAACCTAATTCGTTTGAACCACACAAAGGGGTGCCTTCATTCGTACCTGTGCACGCCGAACGCGTGTAGTTTCCTGTCAAGTATTAGCTGGTCTTTGTTGACACACATTCTACGCGTCTTCCTTGTACATTCTTCTGGTAAACCTCTAAGCGCTTTTCGTTATTAGTTTCCTCCGTCCATACCTAGGGCTTACCGTTTTTCTTCATTACACCCTGTTGTTTTTCATCCACATTCAGGAGACGCGTCATGCAAGTACAAATTATTACTCCTTGGCGTGTTTCTTCCGCATAGTTTTCGCTCCACTTCTCCCCTTTTCATCGCTTGTTGTTTTGTTCCGAGTTTCTACGTCCTGCTTTAATCTCTCTCCTCTCTGCCTCATCTTGTCCTTCTTCACTTCCTTTTCCCTTCCTTTTATCTGCTTCCTATTCGTTTTGCCACTCTGAGCTCTGTTCTGCGAATAGTTTGCCTTTCTGCAGACCGTCTCTTCCGCTTCTCCTCTATCCGTCATGTCAGTATCTCTTTCCTTTGCACTACGAAGAAGCATCCGTGCCGATGCTGCCTCCCAGTTTCCTTTCTTTGAGGCAGCGTATGCGTCTGAAACGTCGGTCCTGCACTGTGGACCGTGTAGTCACAATGGTGGAAGGACTGCAGAAACCTTTGAAAGGGAGGCCTCCAAGTAGGCGTTCCGCAGGAGGGTCTGTATTTACTGCAGTTGCTGGTCCTGCAGGGCAAAAAGGAAGACGTTTTTCTGCCCGCTTGCCCCCCCGTAAGGCCAAAAGGCTAACAAAGAGCAGCTGCTTCTTTGAGTTTCGCCAAACCTTAAAAAGCGACATGCCTTTTGAACATGTCTACGCACATCATGCATGCCACAACTACAAACATTGCTTTAAAGCAGCAGCTGCTGCTGATGCTGCTCTTTGGATGGCAACACCAAAAAAGGCCTGCGTGTTTCTGGCTAACGCCACAAGCAAGCAGCGCATCACTCGTGATCATGCTGCTCAAGATGCTACCGCTGCGAGCAACATCCGACGCGCTGCTTCTTCTTCTGTGGCTAATAGTGTTGCTCCGCTGGACAGTCATCCGCTAGTCTCAAGTCCCATTGCTGCCGCGGGGGTGCCCTTTACTGCTAATGACCGTGCAGCCCGGAGTGTGCCGCCTCCCGCTGGTTTTGCGTTTGGCAGCAGTACATTTTCACCAGCTCCGCAGTCAATGAATGCTGCATATCACGCAACAAGGACGGCAACGGCTGCTCGGAACATCAGTACTTCGTACGACCCTGGGGTCGCTACGGGTGTAACGAGCGCCTCCTCACCTCTACGCAATGCTACTGCTGCTGCCACGAGTAGCCGCTTCTCATTTGTGTGCGTTACTGGTGCTGAAGCTAGTGATGCTGCTGCTGGCGGTGGAATTAGAACTTCCTCACCCGTGCGCGCTGCTGCTTGCGGCGCTCCTCTTTCTTCTAGGAACAGCACTTACCACGGTGCACACCCTGCTGGTGCTGGTGTTACTTGCGGTGGATCCTGCGTTAGTATGGCGGCAGCTGTTCCCAGCCCTCTGATAAGCCTTGCTTTCCCTGCTGGGAAGACTAGACGGAGTGAGGCTGCTGCAACCGCTGCCGACAAAAGCTCGTTATCTTGCGACGCTGCTAGAGATCTGCTAGTATCTAAATCCGTGCGTGCTGAGGTTAACATTTCAAGAGCGTCTTGCAACTCCACTGCGTCTACTGGACCTGTGGTAAATCGTTCTTCTGCTAGTGCTGGTTCCTCCTGCAGCGCTGCAACTCCTGATGTCTGCTCACTCAAGGCTGCGTCTGTCCGCTCTCCTTGCAGCAGCCGAGGCAGAGTTTGGTCTTCCTCTCTTTTGATTCTTTCATTCATTCTTCTCACGCTGGGCAATTCTGCAGCAACTGCTGCGGCCCGACAGGCAGTCACGTCTGACGAGGAGCATTTTCCACCCAGCCCACATCAGGCAGGCGCTGCAGTTTCTCGCTTAGTCACACGTGACGCACATTTAGCTACAGCGAGAGCTGCAGACTCTGCCGTTTATCCGGTCCGCAGCGCTGCCGCGTCTCGCCCTCCTCTTGCTGCTTCCGCTGCTCTGGCTTCGGCAGCGGCAGCTGCCGCTGCTTCCTGCGCTTTGCTGCCAGGGCAAGAATGTGCCTCAACACCCAGTATCCTTACTTACTCGCTGTTGCAGCCAGATCCTTTGCAGCTGTTGCGCACAACTCCGCGAGGTCCTTCCTCTGCTCCTGCTTTGTATCCTGCAGCTGCACGTCGCCTCATTGACACGTCACGAGTTCGCCGTATCCCAGTTGCAACAGCAGCACCAGCAGCAGGTGAGTCAGCTGCATCAGCCGGTGGTATGGTAACGGCAGCGGAAAACGAAGTACCAGTAAACGCAGCGGCAGGGGATTCTTCTGCAAGTGTAACACTGCGAGACACGGAACAAGCGGAACCAGGGGCAGCATCACACAAAAGAGGCATTCCATCCCCAGCAGGAAGCTCTGCAGAAGCAAAAAGAGCATCCGTAGATCCCTCGTCGGAAGCAACAGCGGAAGACACTCTCTCCTTGCTAAGTGAGGCGGAGATTTTTGCGGCAGCAGCACGTCGTCTGCAGGGTTTCGGCAATTTTTTCGTCTCGCCTGCCGCCGGCGGTGGTGTCTCCCAACCCAAAACGGCTGTAGGCGTCGTCACCGGTCCTCACTCGACCAAGAAGCGTCGTGGTTACTACGGTCCTTCTGCTGCGGGCGGTGTACCGGGAGGGGGTTCTGCCCACACCTCCCCGTCTGCCCTCCTACCCGGAACGGCCCATCTTTCGCCTGTTTCGTCCGCTGCTGTTGCAGGCGGCGCGAGCGGCTCCTCCCTGCTATCCCCTTCGCAGGGAGAAGAAGAGTTGCAGCAGCAGCAGCAGCGCTGGGGCGTAGGCAGCAGCAGCAGCGGACAAGCCGCCATAAGCAGCAACGGCCTCGTGTGCGAAGACGACGCACGTGTGGAGGCGTTCGGCGCCAAGTGCAGATTAATAGCGAGGTCGCTAGGGGGTCGCCTCGGGTGCGAGAAGAAGCTAATCGAAATTGCGCCTGATGGCCAGCTGCCTCCTGATATTCCTGCTTTCTCCCGCGTGGCCGATGCATGCCCCGCGACATGCGGCCTGTGCGAAGAGTGTGCCCCAGGCTGCGCCCTTTGGTTCTTAGGCAATACTTTGTGTGACGAGGCATGCAACAACGCGCTCTGCCAGTTTGACGGAGGCGACTGCTGGAGTGCCGACTGCGTCGTGAGCGAGTGGAGTGCCTGGAGCCCATGCAGCGTCAGCTGCGGGGGCCCCGGTGTGGAATTCAGGAATAGGGAAATTAAGAGCAAACCCAAACAAGGCGGACTCCCTTGCCCCAAGTTAAAGGTAAGAAGTGTCAGGAGGGGCAAGAACACCGACAGCAACCCGCTGACACACGTTCTCTGCGTGGACATGTGTGTGTGTTGACGCCTGCATGCAAACACGCACGTATGTGTATACGCGTACGTATAGACGTGTATATGTGCTACTTGCTCACGGGGACACGTAGAGGAAGAAAAACAACGTGGGAAACATTACAAAGCTGGAAGGACGTGCTGTCTCAAAGCAAAAGTATACCGCCAAGAAGTCCTCTCTTTTTTAACCTTTTCGACCCTCTCAGGCGCTCTCCCTATAGAGATATCTACGTATAATACAGGGAGATGCAACAGAATTGATGTGCGAGGGTATAGAGAACGGGACGAGGTGCATGCGATGTTTTCGCCTCCTCTCAAGCAGTGGCTGATCCAGCACAGTAATTTACCTATCTTACGAATTGAGCTGATCCGGTGCATACCACTACGTAGAGAAAGCTTTTGACTATTACGTGAGAGTTTGCAAGCATACAACACCACTGAGTATGCTTATACATACATATATTAGAGGGAAACAGATGGATGCTTCCACACCCGTTCCCTCTAATATATCTGTACCTCGAACTATCCCCATCTCCCTATGAATTTCTGTCTGTATATCTGTCTCCGTATATCTACACCAAAATTTATATCTAGATGTAGATATATAGGTGACCCTTCCACAGACTACCAATGTTGTCCATTCTTTTTCTCTTCTTGCAGGTGAGATTTCTTGGGTAGGTTTGATTCTTGCTGGTTTGTCCTTGTTCGTAGGAGGAAAGGAGAGGCTGTAACGCCGACGTCAAATGCCCCAATAATTGCATAATAAGTGAATGGGGAGAGTGGAGTGACTGCTCCACAACATGCGGCGAGGGACAGAGTCGCCGCCAGAGAAAGATACTGCAGCAGCCAGATGCAGAAGGTAAGCGGGCCTGCGAAAATAGCCCGGACAGCGGCGGCAGCTGCCGCGGCGTGCTGAAACAAAGCAGGAGCAACATAATGTTGGTACGCGGCGAGGAGAGGGGAAAGAAGCGGCAGCCAGAACTTCGCAGCAGAAGCAGCAACGAAAAAGTGGCAGCAACACGCGTCGCGCGTCCCCGGCCACTGCAGCAGAGGATAGGCGTTGGGAGGGCAGAAGGAGTGGCACGCTGCTGCAGGACGACCAGGAGTTGCTGCCCCGGCAGCAGCAGGGGAGAAACAGAAGCGGCAGCTGCAGCAGCAACAGCAACAGCATCGGCAGCTTCGAGACAGCCGGAGCAGGACCGTCCACAGCGACGTTGCAGGGAGGAGAACGTAGCGGCAACGGCAGAACACAAGGGCAAACGACTGTAGGAGCAGCAGCAGCAGCAACACCGCAGCCCCAGGAGAGGCACATACACGCACCCACGTGCACAGAGGAGCCGTAGCAAAGGAGTGAATTTTCGGCGAGAAACTTGAGTAGCAGGAGATTGAAAAGGTAGAAGACCACTATTTCACTTTCAACGGCGTAACGGTGGAAGCCAAGGAAATGCGTGGGATAGCAGCTGCCGCAGCACCCACATCAACACACCCTCAAAACAGCAAAAGCAGGGTATTCAAACTGATAACTTGCACAAGCTACCTGTGCTGCTGCTGCTGCTAGGAAAGTTTCTTCTTTACCACTGCTCGTACTTCTGTTAGATGTAGTGCCTTTTCTACGACGTGTACCACAACCACGACTACCACTACTGTTACTACGTTTACACCTCTACCCAGCACGACTACCAGTACTCTCAGTACTACTACGTGTACTTACTGGCCGTAGTACAGCTGCTATTGGTACTAATATATGTACTACTACGACTACTGCTAGTACGAGCACCACTACTGCTAATGCTTTGTAACACAGCTACCCCTGCTACTACTGCTACCAGTATCAGTACTACTAGCACTGCTACGACACCTCTTACTACTACTACTAGTCCTACTACTAGCAGTACTTCTAGTTCTCCTCCTCGTCCTCCTACTGCTGCTGCTACTAGTACTACCACTCCTACAACAGCAGCAACTACTACTGCTACTACTACTTCTCCTGTACTTCTAGTCCTACTCCTATTGCAGCCATTACTGCCATAACTACACTTGTACTATTACTACTACTACTGCTACTACTACTACTACTTTCTGGTACTACTACTACGACTACCACTACTAGTGCCGCCACTAGCAATATTACATTATTACTCTTGAACGGTTGCTCCCCTGTTCCCACTGCTACGGGGAGGTGCTCTCAGAGTATTAGTATTACGACTACAACTACGACCACTGCAACAGCAGTCAGGAGCGACGCGGGGCAGCCACCAAGCGCTGGCGCAAGAAACTGAGTCCGAAGCAGCAGGCAGAACAGAAGCAGCAAAGAAAAACAGACCCGGTTGGCAGACGTGTAGAGGCTGCAGCAGGACCACCACCACCGTAGGAGCTAGCTGAATGGGGACCTTGTAGCCTAGAAGCAGCAGCAGCAGCGACAAAAGCTGCAGCAGCGGTAAAGGCGGCAGCAGTCTGATGGGAAGAGCGACTTGGACAGAAGGAAAAAGTCAGCAGAACATACAGCAGCAACAGCAGCAGCTAGGAACGGAGCACCTGTGCCGAGACAGGGAGCAAAAGAGGAGGTAGCAAGACACAACACAGCATTGGCAGCACCAGTAGACCCTGAAGCAGTGGCCGCAGCGAGACACGCAGCAGCAGACACGCAATCCCTGCACAAGCAGAACGGGCGCAAAAAGAGAAGCCGCAGCGCGCATCCCTTGCAGCAATCGCAGTAATGATAGCCAGAGAGAGAGCAACACAAGTCGCAGAAGGAGATCGCTGCTGCTGTCTCGTCCGCCGTCAAGCTGCTGTTGCGCCTTTCTGCTACTGCTACGATTCTGTGTGTCAGTATTCTCAAGCTTCGCCCTGCGTAACATCTCTGGCGCTATCTTCTTTTCTCTCTGCGGCTCCTTTCTGTTGTTCCCTTCGGCTGCCGTTTTCGTCTTCTTTTCCTTCTTCTTGCTGCTGCTTCTTTCAGGCTTCCGCGGCTTCCGCGGCTCCCGCTGCTCCTGCTGCCCCCGGCCGCCTCTTCTTCTTCGTCTTCGTGCGGCTGTTGTGTCGCTTTGGTGTCTCTTGCTGCTTTCCAAAACTCGTTCTGCCTTCTCCGCCTCCTCCTGCTGCAGCAGCAGCTGCTGCGTGTTGACCTGCTGCTGCTGCTGTTGCCTCTTCTTCTTCTGCGAGCACATTTGGTATACTATCGATGTGCCATAAATATTAATTTCTCGTATAATTTTGGTTTTTTACTAGCAATAGCGTTTGTGATGCAAGTCGTTACTGGTATTGCTTCTCCGCTGCTGTTCTCCCGCATTGTCTTCCGTTGCTGATCCCCTCTCCCGTCCTTTCTTGCTTTGTGTGAACTGCTGCTTCCTCTTGCGCTACCCAGTGCGGTCTCCACTTCAGTCGCCTCCCCAGTAGGTTGCTGCTTCTCCTTCGTCTTCTTCCCCTCCTTTCCTTTCACGTCTTGTTGATCTGCTGCTGCTGCTGCTTCTTGAGCCGTCCTGTCAAACGCACTGCCTCTGCCTTCCTGCGGCTGCAGGAGATACAACGCTTTGCTTTTTCCCCGCCTATTTTCCCTTCTTGTTCTTAGGTTTTTCCGTTCTCCTGCCTTTCTTTACTTTCCTGCCGTTTCGTCCCTTCCCCTTTTCCGTGGCTGCCCGTTTCCCTTCCGTCTCGCTCCTAGGCAAGCTCTTTGGCCTTAGTCTGTGCATGCGTCTCCTCCTCTCCTGCGTTTCTCGTCCTTCTTTTCTCTGCCCATTTCTTCTCCTCCTCCTCCTTCTCCTTCAGTCGTCTGTTGTTCTTCCTTCCTGCCTTCCCCCCCCCCCCCTTCCGTGTCCTCCAGGAGAAAGATGCCCGGCAATAGAACAGTCCCGCAGCTGTTTGAACGACTCATGCACCAGCGACTGCGCCGTCTCTGCGTGGATGCCGTGGAGCGACTGCAGCGCCGCTTGTGGGGGAGGCACACGTATGCGCAAAAGAAAAATTCTTTCTCCTCCTGTTAACGGTGGGGAACAGTGTCCCTCTACCACCGAAGAAGAGGTACGCTTCCTTGCCCTCTGTCTCGCGCATTCTCTCTAAATATATATATATATGTGTATATTCTTTTATGTGACTTAGGTAGACACCTGTGAAGACGTGTACCAACCTACTACTCTCTCTTCAACCATCCAGATATGTATACTCGTACGCGTACTGATGTATCTCTATCTATCTGCTCCCTACCTCTGTACCTATCTACCTGTGTAGGTCTGTCTATCTATACATTTGTATCGACATGCCGGTGTATAGATCAACCTTTCTGTGGACCTGTCTATCTATGTCTATATCCCTCTATTCATATTAACGTCTACAGTTCTCTCTACACACACATCTACACGTCTGTGTACCTATCTATCCTTCTAAGCGTGGTCGCTTCTATTTTGTGTGCCTCTGGCTTGTTGCCCGTGCTTCTTCTTCCGTGTCACCAAAACAGCAGCAGCACAGACGCCTACCAACACGTGGACTCCGGTGAGAACGTCGGGACGCCTGCGAGGAAATATATGCAGGAAGAATACTATGAATTAATCCAGCGCTTTCTCTCACTTGCAAGCACTTCTTTTACGCCAGCGTTGTTTGTCATACAAAGCACAGCACGCTTCTTCGCTCTTGTGTCCATCTATCGATATATGTATATATACGTGCATGCACAAGTACTCACATATATGTACGAACAGACACACAGTTGCCACTAGTCCATTCGCTCTGTCTTTCTGTTTCTCTCCCTATCCACGTGAATAGAGAAACCTACACACACGTACTCACTATACACATATACAAACACGCACATATGTATGCACACACATACACAAGTGCGCCTACGCAAACAAGTGCGCAGAAGTTTGCTGCTCTACATGCAGTATTTAGATACTTCTTCATATGTAAATATAGACGTACGCCTACAAAAGTATCTTCACACACACACATATCCATATATGTAGACACATATTTACAGCTACTCTTCTCTATCTCTCTGTCTTTCCCACTATCTATCTCTCTCTATATATGGACATATATATGTGTACGTAGACAAATACAAGTACTCATTATATACACATATACAAATATGTGTATACATACAGGTATACAACTACGCACGCAGATGCGCAGAGATTTGCTGTTCGTTGCGCAATATTTAGATAACTCTTCAACTGTAAATATATACGAAGACAGAAGGACCCTTCACATATACATATATGCACACTTATACATATACATACACATATACAGGCCCTCTTCATCCACATATATATATATGTATATGTATATACACACCTGTACACATATACAAGGGCGCCTGCATTTCTGCACGTCCCGCTCCATCTTCCCAGGAGGCCCTCCGCAGATATATGCGTCTCTGTTTATAGAAGTGAATTTCGTGGGAGGCGTGCAGCGCAATCTCTGCGTCGATTTCTTCTGCCCCACAAATTTTACGCTTCCCGCATGCGGCACCTTCCCAGACATGCTTCTCCTGCAGCACATACACGGGAAGAAGTAGATATATTTGAGTGGTGGATAGATGAACACAGAGGATCCTCTATATGTGTATGTAAACCTGCGGGCATGTACGTGTCCTTGTACAAATCTTAGCGTACATATATACCTTCTACATAATCAATCCTGAACTCCTGAACGTATCTCCATACACACATACATTTATACGTAGATACAATACTGTACCTACATACATATGCGTACACAGGAAGACCAACAGCTTTGTCTACGAAGTCAGCATTTCTACGTGTACAACTGTATAGATGTGTGTACACGTAGACAGGACACACATATATATATAGAACATATCTCCTATATATGTGTATATATAGGAGAACATATATATGTGAGTGAGAGGGAGGTGTTTACGTTTTTCGGCAGTGCGGAGAGGCTGTGCCTTCTTTTCCTTTTTTGCTGTTGCGTGTGGTGGACCTGGTAGGCCTGCAACACTTTTTCCTGCGACGGCGACTGCGTCTTGGGGGAATGGAGGGAGTGGACCGGCTGCTCGAAGCCGTGCGGAGGGGGCGCAAAGAGGCGCACGCGCAGCGTCAAGAAAAAATTTGAGGGAGCCGCGTGTCCTCCTCGCAGGCAGGAGGTTCCCTGCAACGAACACCTCTGCTGTGAGTCCCGGCCTCGCCACCAGCAGTTCTGCAGAGGGGAGGGACCGGAGTTTTTCAGCCCATTTTCCTCTTCTCTTCCCTTTCCGTTTGTGAGAAGGGAGTGGGCAGTTGACTCGCCCAACGGTGGCTTCTCCTCTCGAGCGAACAAAAATTACGTCGACCCCATTGCGGCCAGTACCTCTGCGTCCTACACACACCTGTATATATACATGTGCACCATACACGCGTATCAGAAATATATACACACACATATATATATATAGGTACGGGTCAAGATATGCGCACACGTATACGCCTAGGTGTATTCATACATATATATATGCGTATATGTCTCCTTATCTGGTTTTTGTGTGTGTAGTCATGGAGGTTGTCGATACTTGTTTGTCCCTCTCCCTTTCTCTCTTCTCCTCGTGCATGCAGATGTGTGGAAGACGTATATATACGGCGGTGCTCTATATATACATGTTCGTCTTTCTCCGTGGAAGTAAACGTAACAAACGTCCTACACGTGTGAGGCAGTACGCACCCCGGCACATTCGTGGGTATACGTAAAGAAGTGGGGGACTGTGTGGGGCAGTACGGGCCTCCGCACGCGAGCGCAGCATCTCAACATCTGAAGAATGTTGGCACGCAGCAGCAAGAAAAGAGGCATGCAGCAGCAACTAAAGAGGCACGCAGCAGCAACTAAAGAGGCACGCAGCAGCGACTAAAGAGGCATGCAGCAGCAACGACAGCGCAGTTGTGTGAAGGAACGTCTACTGCTCCACTTGGTCCCTCGTTTTCATGTCTCCCTGTGCTGCTCTGTCTTTCTTCTCTTCCTCTTTCTGTCCCTTTCATCGAGTCCTTTTTCCGCACCCGCACTCTCACTTTTCTCCTCTTTTCTGGCCTGTTGTCTCCCCCTGTCTTCCCCTTTCACCGGAAGCATACTCGCCCTTACCTATCGATTTGCTCTACTCTCGACCTGCGGAAGAGTCTCTCTGAAGTCGTTGAGTTCCTCCTTTCTTCCTCTGCCCTTCCTTCTCATTCTTGCTGCTTTCCCTTTCTTTCTGCCGTCTCTCTCTCCGTGTCTCTCCCTGTCTCGCGTCCTCTCTGTCTCTGCCTTTGGCCCCGTATATGTCTCTGTTTTCCCGTCTCTTCGTCTTTCACCCTACGTATTCGCACGTGTGCGGTAGACGCAGAATTCATCTGAACCTACGCGCGCGAGCAAGAGTAGGAGACTCCTGTGCATGCGCGTGGCGACGTCGGAAAGGGGCAGGACGGGGATGACGGCGAATCTTCTCGCGAAAATTGGTGCATCGACACGTGTTCGCATGTGTCTTCAGAAAATCATCAACAGCCGTTTTCCTGCGCAAATGAGATGGAGTCTCTTTGCTGACTCTCCGTAGACCTACAAGTCGTAGACTACATGCATGTATGGTGCGGTATATCTCCGTGTGTTTAGACATACTGGTGTATCTATGTGTCTGCACATACATGCTCGATCTACGAGAGCGTACGTATGCATAGGGACATATATAGGGAACCTTTTTCGTTTTCACACATACACGTTTGTGCCTAAGACAAAGCATCTGTGTGTATGAATCTCTATATGCATATATATATATATATGTATATATGTGTAGACACCTATAGGTGTACAGGTGTATGTATGTATATGTGTGGACCTGTTCGGATATGCATTTGCATACCTTTCCCACTAATCCACGTACGTGTGTGTCTGTCTCAGTCTATTTATCAAATCAACGGGATAAACACACTTGGCTCTGCGTCTTGTTTGCTGCTGCTGCGGGCGTTGCTGGGTGCGTCAGCAATTGACTGCGAGGTATCCGAGTGGCGAGCGTGGAGTACCTGCAGCGTCACGTGTGGAGAAGGAGAGCAGACACGTACGCGCGAGATAGTTGCGGAAGCGCAGGGACTGGGGTCCCCTTGCCCGTCGCTGCAGCAGCAGCGCAGCTGCTTTGCTGCTGTCTGTCCCACGGCGTGTCTGGTCTCCGAGTGGAGCGACTGGTCGCCCTGCAGCGCCACTAATTCGCAGTGCGGCTTCGGACAAAAAAAGAGAGATAGAAGTATCCTGGTGAGCAAGGAACAGTACAGAAAGGAAGAGAAACCAATACACACGTGACCACACTATGGTGCAGGCAGCCTTCTTCTGTTGGGCAGCTCGACAAAGAAAGAAGTATTCCGGTGACCGAAGAATAGAGAGAGAGAAAAGGAAATACTCGCGTTTTAAAAGAGTAGTACAGGCAGCCTTCTCCTGGTGGACAGGTAAAGAGAGAAAGCGGAGAGTCCTGGTGACCAAAGAATGACAGCAACTGCCCCCCTCCGGTTGAACAGAGAAAGACGGAAACAAATATACAGGGATTCGGAGAATAGTACAGGCAGCCCTCCCCTGTGTCGGGCAGAGAAAGCGAGGAAAACGTATATATATGTGTGCAAAAAATTCCAGCAGCTCCCCCCCATGCCGTCGGCCAGAGAAAGACAGAAAGGAGTACACGGATGACCAAGGACAATACAGAGAGATAGGAGCAGCAGCTGCCCCACCCACCAGGTATACCGAGGAAGAGAGAAAGAAGATATATACAGGTGGGCAGAGAATTCGAGCAGCTGCCTTGCTGGCCGTGTATGTGACTCTCCTCTCTCTAGGAGGCACAGAGCGAAGATATGGACAGCGACGGCGTCAGGGCCGACGCCGTGCTTCTGCTGCAGCAGCAGCAGGGGCGATCTTCTTCATCGCCCCGCAAACAAATCCAACTTTTGGGAGGGTTTCCATCTGAAAACTTCTTCTCGCTCTCTTGTGTACTTGTATTTTCTGCACATACACGAGGACAACCAGAAATGCAGGGACCTCCCCCTTCCTGCGAGCTGCTGCTGGGGAAGCCCCAACCTCCACGCACTCTCGCAGGCGTCTCCGCAAGGAGGTGTGCACTGCTCGGGAAAGCAAAAGATGTGCGCCCATACATATATACATATATATATGTATATATAGGCAGCGTATGATATGCATACCGCAGAGAATATGCTGCTCGGGAAAACAAAAGACGTGCGCATATAAATATATATATATGTATAGGCAGCGGGAGAGATGCAGACCACACGGAAATGTTTCCGCATAGAGATTTGCAGGAGGAGAGCAAGAGAAAGAACTGCGTTGCCCAAGGAGAGGAGTAGACGGATAATAAGAGAGGAACTCGACAGTAGAAGAAAAGGGAGGAATACAGAGAAAGCGAAAAAGACAGAGAGGGAGACTCCCGCGTACGGAGTGGCGAGGCCATCGAGCCACGGCGGAGAGGCTCTCTGCATGTACAAAAAAGTAGACACATACGCGTACATACAGAAAGGGACAGGGAGAAGGCAGCACATGCACACACTATAAAGAGAGATGTTTATATATACGTAGAGAGACGCGTCCGTGCCTAAGGAAAGGTAGGACCATATATATATATGTGTGTGTAGATACAGAGAAAGACGCACATACACACACACAGATACTATAGAGGTAGATGTACATATATATATATATAGAGAGAGAGATAGAGGCATTTGCACATACGGCGAGGTACATCTGCATGTGTATATACATATGTGTATATATATGTAGAGAGAGAGACGCACATACACGCATAGTAGAGTTAGACGTATGCCTGTATATTTATATATATATATATACGAGGGGGAGAGGGGCAGAGAGAGGCATTTGCCCATAAGGAAAAGTGGGAGTACATATATACATATATATATATATATGTATATGGGGAGAGGCAGACGTATTTGTAGAGGGGGATAGGCCCACACACACGTGTACACATCTGTAGACATTCACAAGTGATGAAGTACACATTTGTGAAGAGACCACCTGCATGCAGAGGAAGAAATGGCGAACATGCGAAGAGATTGACGGATGTCCATCCTGCGAGTCTCTTCACTGCAGAACCTCCTTTGCATGCGTGCCACCACTGCTGCTGCTGCTGATCACGCGTGTTTCTCTTGCTGCTGCAGGACCTGCTCGACGGGTGTCCACGTCTCTGTCCACTTTTACAACCGCACACGTCTGTACCCTCAAACATACTTCAATAGACGTGTACACCTATATATCAACACATGTATATCAATACACATATATGTGACGAGTATACCTATATTTCAAAACACGTACATTAATATGCGTGGAAATGATGTGTACGCCGATGTATCCACACACATATGTATCAACGCAAGAGCCGCGCTGACACACATCTGTAGACAAGCTCTGCTGGGTGTAGTTGCTGCTGACGTTAGCAGCAGCAGCTGTCCGAGGGAGCTGCAACAACAGAAGCACCAGGAACAGACGGTTCACACGTCAAGAAGGAACTTTGCGTTCTGTAGCTCGAGTTGTTGAACTCCAGGTAGAAAGAAGAGGGTGGTTCTGCGGTTTGGCTGCTGCTGAGGAGCTCGTACACACCCTTGAAACACTATAACGCGTCTACACGTCAATATATGTGTGGATAGACATGTAAATTTATCCTTTAAAGAAGTGAACCAACCACAGTGTATAAATTACGGATCCCCCAACAAACGTGGACGCATCATGCGAAAGGTGTATACTTTATTCACACGAGTAAACCAAATCGGAGCTCCCTTTGTACGAGTTGTTCTCTCCCCTGCTTCTCCGCTGAGAAGACAAGAGACAGACAGAGCGAGCGTCTTTCCCAGTCTTCCGTCCTCTACGTCGGCGCTGCTGTGCCGCTGCTGTTGCTCCTGCTGTTGCTCTGCTGCTGCTGTTACTTTGCTGCTGCTGTTGCTTTGGTGTGCTGTTGCTTTGTTGTGCTGTTGCTTTGTTGTGCTGTTGCTTTGTTGTGCTGTTGCTTTGCTGCTGTTATTGCTGTTGTTGCTGGGGCTGTTTCTGCTGCTGCTGCTTCTTTGCTGCAGACGCCTCCGACGGCAGCAGGTGGCATTACAGACTCTTGCCCAGAACTCGAAGTGACTGAGGAATGCTTCGTGCCGTGTACGGCTGCATGCGTCTTGGGAGAATGGGAGGAATGGGGCAGCTGCAGCGACCTCTGTCATCAGGTAACGACACCAGAAGCAGCAGCAGCGACACCCGCTGTAGTAGCCGCTGCAGCAGCAGCAACAGCAGGAGGGACAAGAGCAGCAGCAGCGGCAGCAGGAAGAGCCACACCAGACCAGCAGGAACAGCGGCACCAGTAGTAGGGGAGACAGCAACAGGAAAACAGGCGAAAGAGCACAAGGCGAACGAGCCACGTCAGCAGCAGTGGTAAACTTTGTAACAGTCTCCCAACAGCAGGGCTGATAGCAGCAGCAGCAACAGCATCAGCAGCAATAACAACAGCAACAGCGGCAGGAGCACCAACGCCAGCGACAGCGATCAGAGCAGCACCGCGTGGAGCCATGCAGTCAACAAGCAGAGTACCAACTCAGAGTCAAGTACACACATATACGAATAGGCATATCAGTACACGCCTCCGTATATATCCATCTATCTACCTACCTATATATATATGTATATGTGCGTGTATACATCTGTGCAAGGACGTGTAATCAGACGTGTACAAATATGCACAACAGTGAGTACACATATTCGCGTATACACACATGTGTGTACACAGTACATGCACACATGCGTACACACATGCATATACATATATATATATATATACACACACAAATACCAATATATCCACATATACACATACATGTGCTGGGCACATACAAACAGATATGAGCACATGCATGCATACATTCGTGTGTGCGTGCGTATACATTTCCATATATTTATATACAAATATATATGTGTACGTCATCCAATACGTGGGCGCATATATGAAGCGTGTGTTTTGCTGAGACAGGTGGGTATGATAGACCCGGTGACTAGCAGAAGTCGGACGGTGCTGCTGGAGGCTGCCGACTGCCCTGCACCCGCGGAACTCTTGCAAGTGAAGAGCTGCGCTTCCCTCGGCTTTCAGTGTGGTACGGCTGCATATATACGGTTTCCCTTCCTTCTCCATTTGACGTATATATACGTATATGTGTATAGGCGGACATGTGCCTCTCTCTTTTCCCCTCTGTATACATACCAATACGCATATACGTGTATACCGCTGTGTCTGTATATATATGACGTGTGTCTACTTGTATACGTGTCAATATATATGCACGCCCACAGATGTATACACATACACTTACATACATATGAGTGTATATATGTCTACTACACGCAGTATACACATACATATATATATATATATATATGCACACATATATATATATATATCCGTCCTCGCATGGATTTCCGTGTTTTTGACTCTGTCTCCTTTCGTACACTTCTTTGTGAAGAGCGACGTCCAGGAAGATTTGCATGCAGGCGTTTATGCACAAATTTGTATTCTCGGACGGTAGGCTTTCCCTGGACGTTAAAGCGTGTCATCACGTGCGGCTGCTGCAGACCCGCGCACTTGTCTTGGTGGATACTCAGTCGTATTTCTCCCCATACTCCTCTCCCAACAAACCGCCTGCCCAGCAACCTACACATGCGCATGCATACCTCTATACTTATATATATGAATATGTATGGTATGCCTATACTCGTGTTCTTGGACGTGTGTAGGACACCCAAGGTCAAGTCACTTATGCATATATGTGTACAAAAAACTAACACCTTGAATACGTATATGTGTGCAAGGATATAGATCAGACTATCTCCCTACACATGGACCTCTCTTCACACATATCTGTATATCTGTATATACAAACGTCACGTCTATACTATCTGTATGGGTACAACGTCAATTCGTACTTATCTATATCTATATCTATGCATCTATCTATCTATATGATAGATAGATATCTATCTGTGTGTACACACTAGACGCATACACGTAGAGACGTGGATGTCCACACTTTGATATCTGTATCTCTTGCTGTTCTTCTGTCGCCCTCCCTCGCTCTGTCTTCGCACATATATATATGTAGGTGTGTACACCCGACTATACGTGTGTCTCAGTATTTGCTGCGTCTCTGAATATGGACGTCATTATTTATACGGCTTTCTTCTGCGACTATATAGTCGCCTTTACATATTCAGCCTAATTCTCCGCCTCGACAACACAGAGGTACACGAATGAATAGCCCTGAGTGCACCATATATAAACACGCGTACAGACAAATGCATACATATATATATGTATATGTGTAACTACGTGGCTCAATCAACGCATGCATATCGATCCATATATATGTAGTATACATATCTACTCATATATATACGTATGTATAGATAGGTAAACGTGGGACAAGGTAGGTAACGTTTGGCTTTGCTTCTCAGCAAAAAGATTTATAGGGAGAAGTTTGTAAAACCTCGCAAGATGGGGACGTCAATTTCTGGCAGGTCCGTCTATGGGCCCCCGGGCCCTCCCAGACGACTCTCCTTTCATTTGTCGTCTTCTGCTGACATGTGTTGCATGCATTCATACACAGTAAACGTTCAAATATAATATACATGTTTGTGTATACTTCACTCGTCCTCCCTACTTATCTACTTATCCATATCTATCAATCTACCCATCCGCATACATGTATCCATATGCCTACGGACAGACGCGTTCTATGCGTATGCGTGTAGACCTGAGCTTGTGGCTTCGACGTATACACATATATACGTTTAGGTGCATGTGTATCTGCTTTCCTACTTGTACATATATGCGTATATCTATATGCGGAGTCTATTCATATACGTTCCTCTCTGTATATGTAAGCAATACGTGCACGCATCTGCGTACGTGTGTACGGAGGTGTCCAAGTGTATTGGAATTCCCGCCTTTCTATCTCTCCCTCTGTGTCCACACATTTTCTTCATTCGTTTCAAAGAAATGTATGAAATGATATACTCCGTTAACGTAGAAATGGGGGGCCAACAAGAATAACTGCCTTTGGTGATCTCCGTGGGCTTGTAGCAAAGCAGTCTTGCTGCGCTGCTCTTCCACTGTCGCTTTGATGCTTCTGCTGCTGCTGCATCATCCAGCGGAAACAATGTCATCTCATGCCTCGGTGTTGTTCGTAAATCTTATGTGCTGTATCCGCGTTTGGCCATGACTACGGGCACGCGTATATATATATATATATGTATGTATGCGCAGATGTGCGTCTAAAAGGTATATCTATACATCTAGAGGAACACAAGTATACAGGTGTGTATATGTATAGGCAGGCGTATGTCTACGAAGTCTACTTATATATCTAGAGGGACACAAATATATACGTGTTTCCATCTGTGTGCAGGCGTACGTGAAGGTCTCATGCAGGTATAGACGTGTAGAGCCGCGTATATCCACACACATATATATATATATATATACACGAGAAAACGTACCTCTACTTATGTATAAAGTGAGCCCAGGTGCAAGGGAAACGTAAGCGTGTGTATATATACATATATACTCATACGTATATATATATATATAAATATATGTGTACACACACAGTTGTAGATGTACATTCTCGTATACGCAGATGGCCTGCTGGCGCAGTTGGCCACACGAGGAGCGATCTCCGTCTCTTTGTCTCTTTCTCCAGGCAGCGAAGGACGCATGTACACGTCTACCCGAATACATCGCCACCAGTAAATTTATATGTACATTGCTGGGAGAAATAGAACTATACACAAACACACATGCAGAAGAAAGGGTAGTTCTACATATATGAACATGCATGCATACACAAACACGGGTGTACAATCTTAAGAACACATATACGTGTACACACATACATATACGTACGTTTATATATGTACATACATACCTATACACACATACATATACGTACACACATACGTACACATACATGTATATACATAGGTAGACACATATATACGCATACGTACGTCTACATACACTCATATACATATATATGTGGACACGCATACATGTACACACATTCACGTATGTACATGTGTACACATACACACATACATACATGTACACATATCTACAGAAACAAATACATACATACATATACATTGATTTCTTAACATACACGCATATACATACATACATGCACACATATACATACATACATACGTACATACATACACAATGCATACATACATACACACACGTATACGCATACCGATACGTACATATACATATGTACATGTACGCACATACATATACATACACAGATACATATACATGCATACATATACATACATACATATACATACGTACATACATATACATACATACATGCATACATACATATACACACATACATGTAGATACATACATGTACATGCATACACATACATACACAAACATGCATACGTATATACATACATACATGTACATGCATACATATATACATACATATACACGCATACATATACACGCATACATATACACGCATACATATACACGCATACATATACACGCATACATATACACCCATACATATATACATGCATACATATATACATTCATACATATACACACATACATACACATAGATATACACACATACATGTGCACACATGCATATACATGCATACATATACGTCCACCCATACATATGCGTTGATTTTTTTACATACACGCGTATACATACATAAATACAGACATACACGTATACGCAAACCAATACGTACGTTACATTTATACATGTACACACATACATATACATACATACATATACATGCATACATATACATACGTCCATATACATACATACATATACATACATACATACGTACATACACATATACACATATAGGTACGCATGTACACATATGCACGTGTAGATACAGTCACATATGTATATATATATATACACAGGTATACACATATGTTTATACACGTACACACATGCACATACACACATGCCTGTGCATGAATACACATATCCATACATTGGTATGCATACGTACATATACATACATGCATATACGTATATACAGACACATACGTACCTAAACATACAAATATACATATACGTATGCGTGAACATCCACATATACACATGCATAGATAAGCATACATATATATACATACACACACATATGCATACATACTTACGCATGCATGCAGATATGTATCTACATGCGTGCCTCCACACACGTATTCACGGGCAGACAAGGCTCCCTGTCTCTGGGCAGGAAGTGCTGTAGGAAGCTTTTATATGTAGCCGGCTTGCGGTACGTGCAAGGCGCTTCTGCTGCTCTTGTTCGGGCGCAAGGAAAGTGCTGCTGCTGTCGCAACACGCGGCTGGTTGCCTCTCCCGCTGTCCTCCCTGCTACTGCTGCTGCTGCTGCACCCATGCATGTCTCTGGCCCACCGCAGCTACCCAGCTGCTGCGACTTGCTGCAGATACACACACGCACACACACACACACCCACACACACAGAGCCACAAGTAAACAGCGCGCTGCTGCTGCTGCAGTGACGGCGCGTCTTCTGCTGTCGCTGCTGCTATCACTCCGTGCTGCCTGTCGGTCCTTGCCAACTTCCCTTTTGCTGGGTTCTTCTTCTCTGCCTGCCGTTGAACGCATTGCTGGCGCTGCTGCCTTTCTGCCTTTGCTGCTTCCCTTTGTCTTCGTCGCGGCTGCTGCTGCTTCTTCTATGACGTGCAGACGTAGACTGCGAAGTGGGAGAGTGGCAGCCGTGGGGCGCATGCAGCGCTACGTGCGGCGGAGGCATGCGGCAGCGTCTCCGCGCCGTGACGCAACACCCCAAGGGCAAAGGAGCTGCATGCCCGAGGCTTTCCGAAGTCAATCCTTGTGCGCTGGAGGACTGTGGTAACGCATCTGCTTCTGTGCCTCTGCTTTACATAAACTAGTTGTTCTGCGTTTGACTTCCTCCGCATTTCTTTCTTCCGCTGTGCCTCGGTGCAGCAGCCGAGTCAGCAGCTTTCCTGCTGCTGCGCTGGTTGCTGTACTGTATGCTGCGTTCTACTGCTGTCTGCTACAATTTCCCTCGTTTCTTCTGCTGCCGTTACCCTAGCTGCTGCCGCGGTTTGACGCCTCCACACGACCGCTGTGCCAATGTGGCCCACGCGCCGTACGCTCCTGTTGCAGTCTTGTTGCTGCAACCGCACTTGACAGCAGAGAACCTTGCTTCGGGTGCTGCCACCACCCTGCTAGTAGAGCCGCAACTGCTGCAGACAGCGTCTTGGCACGAGAAACTGCGGGGAGCAAAGTTGCTGCGGTCGCTGCTTTTTGTGCCATTGTTGCTGTTGCTGATGTTACTGCAGTTACCGTTGCTGCTGCTGTCGCAACTGTTGCTGTTGCTGCTGCTGCTGTTGCTGTTTCGCCTTTTGCTGGTGTTGTTGGTGGCGTTGCTGGTCTGCCATGCAGCTGCAGTCGCGCATCCATACGTAGCTAACACCTGCTACGTAGACGTAGATGGCTGCATGCGGACATTTATGCAAATACATACGCTTACCAAGTCGTGCCTTTTTGTGTCTCTCTGACTAATGCATGCGTTTGGAAGAATTGCCTGCCCGCGTGTTGTTGTTCGTGCCCCTTTCGGCATTGTGGCTATCCGTTCGTAGTTGTCTTCCCAGAGAAGATAAGAGAAGCACGCCGCGGGACCTACGCGTACTTCTCAACGCATGCAGCTAGCCCCCCTTCCCGAAGGCAACCTCCACCGCTACGCATGCATACGTCAAAATCATTTTCTCTCGCCGTCCCTTTCTCTCTTACGCTCTTTCTGTGTCTCTTCGCCTCTGTCTATTGCGTCGCACTTTGTGGCTGCACTCGTACTCACGTCCGTCTCTCTACATGCGCCACCTTGTATGTCTAGGTGCGTCACTGGATATGACGTGTATCTCTGTAGATTGAGAGCTCGCAACTGCAGGGCCGCCCACGGGTCTTTTTCGTCTAGGCAATCAGGCTCTTGCGTCCATTTCTGACTTCGCGACTCCTCGCGTTCTTGCATGCACGTCTTGTTTTGTCGGTACTTCGTGTCGCCCCATTGCACTTGATTTGTTCTGTTGCTCCACTGCTGTTCTGCGGCTGTTCCGCCGCCGTGCCGCTGCTGCTTCTCTGCTGCTGCTGCTCTGCTGCTGCTGCTGCTGTTGCTCTGCTGCTGCTGTTGCTCTGCTGCTGCTGTTGCTCTGCTCCTGCTGTTGCTCTGCTCCTGCTGCTCAGCTGCTGCCGCTCTGCTGTTGCTCCGCTGCTGTTGCTCCG